>CAHIKZ030001615.1:32500-60000 GCA_903632075.3 Acanthosepion pharaonis | reverse complement strand
TTCATCATCCACAGAATAAAATTGCCCTTATCCCCCTTCTATCCAATCTGAAAGGTGGAAGTTCAAGTCTGAGAGGTTGTTGACAAGTACTGCAGTTTTGTTGAATCTTCAGTGAACATTGCAATCTTAAACTCTTCAGGTCAATGGATCATCTTTATCTATCTTACTATCCTCTACTCTTATCGCACAATCCATTCTGTAACTTACGAACTTGAGAATCTCTCGAGCCTTTAATTAGGTGAATTTTAGTATAAAATAAATCTTACCCAACATTAACATTGCCATTCCACCCATTTGTCAAAGTATAAATATTCTTTTCTGTTTGGAATTGATGACTATCATGTGTACGATCACGCATCAGTCACTACACTTCCTCTGACCGGGTAATATGACTTTTGGGCTGTTGATATATCACGTTTCCATTTTTTTTTGTTTCAGCTGAGATTTTGTCTATATGCATAGAGCTATATACAACTCTGTAATATTTTACGTTGCGGTTTTTTTTTAGAATTCTCGAAGACCATAAATGAATCCATTTTCTGTTGTGACATTTACGAGAATCACAGTTTTTTTTTTAATATCATTTATCTCTTGTTAATGCCAGGAATATTTCTTGCGGGTTAAGGTTTGTTTTTCAGCAAGATAATGGAACATCCCATGAGGTTTGAGTGACACAAAACCGGTATCAGGAGCAGTGGCTTTTTTGACCGTGTCCGGAATTTTCTGCCCCATCAAAAATGTGCGAGACAGATAACAAACCTCACTCTCGGACGACTTAACCGGATCAGATAGTTACAAGTAATAATATCAATGTAATATGTACAGGAATAAAACATACTTTGAATTCCATATGAAGTTATTTCCATTCGGAAAAAAAATTCCAATGAACAGCTACGGTGTGGAAAACAAATTCCCACGAGATGTTTACTCAAACGGTACGTTCTTACCTATTTACATTGCTCGGACTATTATCCTCATCTTTGTTGCCATATTTATCAAAATGTTTCGGCCGTTGTACGCTCCGGCCTTCTTCAGCTGGTTGGAATGTCGAACTGAACCCTTTATTTCGCTCGCTGGTGTAGACTGTTCTAGTTCCACGTGCCATGTCTAATGGTTGTCAATTATCAGTTATCTCCTGTTAATTCCCCTCTCCAAGTTATCCACCGCCTTAAGCGGTTATTGAACTCACGCTCTTTGGATCCTGTCACGGGATATAACTAACGCCTTTATCCACTGTGCCATCTGTGTATGAATTTCTGTGTATTATAACCTAATGTCTTAAGAAAACCTTTTCTTTTTTTTTACCAGTGCTCATATTGAAATATTTGCTGTTATCATTGCTTGTTTATTATTTTTTATTTTTTTTACCATTGCTCATATTGCAATTTTCATTGTTATTACTGCTTCTCTCTGGCACTCCATATTACTGGTTCCTATATTCATTTCTATTCTTTGTCGGCTCAAGAGATTTTTGTGGCCTAATATAAAAATATGATTCCTTAAGTTTACGAATTTTCCAAAACCGGTATCAGGAAGAGTGCTTTTTGTCCTTGTCCGTTATTTTATGCCTCATCAAAATTTTGCGAGGCATATAACAAACTTCACTCTCGGACGACAAATGTATTGACACCCTACATGCAAGCCACCGATCTGCCACTGGGTAGCACTCCACTAGCGTTTACCGCTGGTACCCCGCTCTCGGACCGCTTAAGTGTTCGTCCCGGCAATGTTATCACTGGCGGACAGCTACAGGCCCACCGGTGGCCCGCCGGTGGTTGCCATCACAGCACCGATGGTGTTACTGTTGGCAGCACGCCAGCAGGCGACTATCGGCTTGAGTGTAGGACAGTTCTCTAGGATGCAGTTAACAAAGTCACGAAAATTTATTGAGTCGCTTTGTCTTGTGTCAGAGGCTCCACCGTCGGTGTTCTCCTAAGGAATTTAAAATATCTGGTCATCCCATAAGTTCTGTCCGAATTTTGAATAAAGAAAACAAGTGACCAAATGATACATTTAATTACAGATTCAATCAACAACGTATTTTCCCTGATTATCTATGACTTCCTTCCATCTGCTAATAAGCTTACTAATTCCATTACCTTAAAATACATTTGCCTTTGATTCGAAGAAATTATAAATGCCAGTTTTAACCTCGTCCTGACTTACAAAAAGCTGTTTTTTCCAAATGATTCTGTAATCTACGAAACAAATGGTAGTCTCAAGGAGCAAGATCGGGAGAATAAGGTGGATGAGGAATTTTCTCCTAACCAAATTCTTCGATCTTTTGTGACGTGATTCTTGCTGTGTGGGGTCGCGCATTGTCCTGATGAAACATCACCCCTTTTCGATTCACTAGAGCAGGTCTTTTTTCCTCCTCAAAGCTTGGTTCAAACGCTCTAATTGCTGACAGTATATTTGAGCATTAATTGTTGCATTAGGTGGTAAGAATTCAAAGTGGATTATTCCTTGGCGATCCCACCAGATTGAAAGAAGAACCTTTTGCCCATGAAGTTCCATTCTCGGCTGTGGCTGGGGTCCTTCCCCTTTACTAAGCCACTGTCTACGACGCTTAACATTTCGATAAAAGATCCATTTTTCGTCGCCAGTCACAAGTCTATCCAAAAAAGGTGAAACAAGTTGGCGAGAATGGAGAGAAGAGCAGATGTCAACTCGGGATTTGAGGTTGTTTTCAGACAATTCATGAGGCACCCATTTTCCAAGTTTAGGAACTTTTCCAAGTTGTTGAAGATGACGATGAACAGTTGTATGGTTTGAACTGAGAACCACTGCCAATTCCTCAACTGATAAAGCAGGATTTTCTTCAAGGGCTGCTTCAAGAAGCTTTTCATCAAACTCAACTGGACGTCCTGTTCGATCTTCATCTTCAAGGGTGAAATCTCCACCTCTGAATTTTGCAAACCATCTTCTGCAAGTTCTTTCATTCACACATTCCTCTCCATAAACTGAGTGAATGTTTCGCTTCGGCTGCTGGGTTTCCTTTCTTGAACTCATAAATCATTATGTACCTTAAATGATTCTTGGGTGCTTCCATATTAGCAGGGTTTTAATCAAACAAAATTTAATTTTATTGTTCTCTGAAATAAACTGTGATCAGTTTAAATGCATCTAAACATAAAAATAATGTTCATCTCCATTCGACATTATAAAATACTCTTTAAATTTCGTTCATTTTAACAAATAGTTAAAATTCGGACAGAACTTATAGGATGACCTGATACATTAAACTGACCTTCTGGATAAGATGTATATGAACGTGCGTTCAATTTCAGTCAGTGTCGCTAGACTGTTACTGCAGAAATTACTAACCCCAGGATTCTTTTTACGATGTCTATTTATCAGCCCCTGTGCTCTAAACAGATAAACCCGGAACACATTTGATACCATAGATCGAGTGATGCTAGATGTTGCCATGTCACATCAATTGTGAATTGTTTGTCATGCTTCGATAATTTAATTACATTAAATAATGTAGCCGATATTCACATTGATCTAAAAAAAACGGGGGCTATTTTTTCTCGACATAAATCAAACTGAGACCATATCTGCTTATAATCACCATTTTTTTTTATTTATATTAATTCAGTCAGTTATGTGCCATGCATGATACACACTTAGGCAATCGTGTATCTTTCGATAGATGACTGACGAGGCAGATTCTTTTCGCAGTAGGTTGCTATTGCTTTCTGCGGTAGACCAGTTGCGGTCCAAGTCTATAGAACTCGGTCTGTTCTGCTATTTACCCATAGCTGGGAACCGGTATCGCAGTGATGAAGCCGTTACATTGGCTGTTGTTGACATTTTTACCAGTCAGATATCAGGTTACCTGGAAAGAAACAATAGAGTTTATTAATAAGAAGAGTTGAATTTAATGCATGCACAATTTCACTGCTCCAATTTCACTCCTTCATGGACAGCCTATTTACTTTTCAGCTTATCCTCAAAGATCTGACACAAATAAATGAATATTATTTATTTATTTACAAATAAATATAATTTAAAAAACATTTTATAGTAATTTACTAAGAACAACTTAGATGTGCCACATGGGCCTGATTAACCTGTGAAGATCGTCATTGTTTGAGAGCTAGAAGCTCGTTATTCGTTACACCCCATCGATTTGCCCTAAAATGCTATTTCTTATATGTTAAGATAAAGAATGACTAATGTTCTCTATTGGAGGAGAAGGCTTACGGCCCTATCACGTTGAAATTACCGGTTGACGTACGATCACTGAAGTTAAGCAACGTCGAACCTGACCAATACCTAGATGAGGACCACTTGGGAATAAAAGGCGCAGACAGCTTGTTTAATGTAATTCTTAGTCGGAGAGCCGTTTTACAAAGACAATTTTATTATTTATATTCACTTACGCGCAAATACATTTGGGAAAATATGAATCAATCTCTTATCCCTCCCCCAGCTATGCGTTAATTAGTAAAACTTGTGTCACTAAACCTTCATGATCTAAAAGTATTATTACAATCTAAAAATATATTCTGGCTTTAAATAACCTGCAAAGTGTTGATAAGCCGTAGAAAACGAATTAATCAATCAAGCTATCGACGGCATGTCGATTCAAATTCTAATTTCTCTTTTCTTGCGTCTATTTTCGAATGATTACTATAAAAGCCTATTCCTTTATGTATACCACTAAACAATTAATGTTCTAGTAATAATAATGATAATAATAATAATAATAATAATAATAATAATAATAATAATATAACGAAGAATGTTAGACAAGCTCTAACAAATTCCCAACAATAGAAGCTCACCAAACATGACAAGATATCCAAACGTTGGGCATCTCATCTGTCATCAATCCATGTTGTGCACACGTTATCAATATGAATAAATGACCCCAATGCAGTTCTGGAATGAATCACAAAAGGTATTACATAACACCTACCAAAAACCTGTGAAACAGATGATTCAAAAAATTATAGGTCAATAACATACCCGATTACCGCATATAAATTGATCAAGTCTGTCATAACGAACTGTACACATTCTTTTCCTGAGAAAAACAACATTCTTCCCCTGAAACAGAAGGACTGTAGGAGAGGTTCATCTGGTTTAAAAGATCAACTACTAATAAATAAAATGATGCTTGAAAACTGCAGTTAAAAAGGTAGAAATCTCAGCACAGCTTCGATAGATTACCATAAATCTTTTAATAGTGCGCCGCATTCTTGGATCTTTGCAAATGTACAAAGTCTTCACGGTGATAGTTTCCTTAAATACGGAACTGTATAAAAACCACATCAGACTTAAATCTCACCATACTGTTTGAGAATTAGCAGAGGAATCATTTCCTTGTCACCCCATTCTGTTGTGTTTGTTCTTAATACACTTTTCGCATGAACTCAACAGTACTAATTATGGATACTGTTGATTTAAATCTGGCTACGAATGACCTGAAAACACTTGTCCCTCCCATTTTAGAGGCAGAATCACACAAATGCATGCTGGGATTTTTTACTCACTAATAAAATAGGCCGGTTTCTATTAATATATGACTCGGTCCCGATTTGTCTTCTCTTGAAGCCTGAACGCTACGTTCGCTTGTCCCAAGTGATTATTACGCTAATTCTTAGTTTTGTAATTAACTTTTTGCCATGTTACTGTTTATTTTTCTTGCATATATTGTTCGCTTGCTTTATATTCTTTTTGTTCTGTCCTTTTCTTTTCTTTTCCTTCTCTTGTTATTGTTTATTGAAAACGTTGTCATATCTGTATATTGGACAGTTATGTTATTTTGCCATGGCTACACATACCATAACCATGGCTATTCCCTCCAAAGATACAAGGTAAAACACTTTTTCTTATGCTTATTCATCTATTCTATATTGATGATATCGAACTCTTTGCCAAATATGACAATGAATTAAAAGGCATCCCCTGTACTGTACAATGTTTCATTGATGACTTCTGTATGGATTTCGAATTGGATAAAAAAGCGAAAGTAACATTCAATAAAGGCTGAATTACAGAAAGCCATTCCATAGATATAGGTTTTGGCACAAAGATTATGGAACGAGAACATGGAGTCTATAAATACCTTGTAGTCAGTGAAGATGCTGCAATAAAGCATGGGAAAGTGAAGGAGAAAATAAAATATGAATGCTACAGGCGTAGGAATCTTGTGTTAAACAAAGAGTTTGAATTCAGAAAACAGAATATCAGCCATAAACACTTTGGCCGTGCCTGTGGTGAAATACAGTTTCAACATCCTTTACTGGACCATAGCTGACATTAAGCCAATGGATGTCAAAACGAGAAAGCCTCTCACTTGCCCCACCATACGTCGTTCTAAGGCTGATGTTGCTCCTCTGTATCCTTCCAGATATGATGGTTGTGGATGAGTTCAACTAGAACTCTCTTACAAAACCGTAACTACCAGTTTTCAAAAAATACCTGGAAATTCCAGAAGACTGGATTATGTTTTGTGTCAAAAAACTTGAAAGAAATGACAAATTATTACATAATAAAGGAAGCCAACAAATTCAAAAGGAACTTTCGAGAGGGTGAAGAAAAGTAAATAAACCATAAAATGTTGGAATTTTGAGGTACCCTATAAGTACTAGTGAGCTAGCCAAAATGAGCTGACTCATTTTATAGTTCACCAATAGAAGAGTTAACCAATCAGAAAGCTCAAAATACTCAATCCGACGTGTATAAAGGCAGCCATTTTGTTTTTTCTCCCAAAATATCTTCACTGCCAAACTCTGATATCGAAGATTTAAAGAATTACTTAACAGCTGCTACATTCTCCGAATCTTCCCTGCCAACCTCTGATATTGAACACATTACGGACTTCCCTGGATTCTATATTCAGAGACTACGGCAAACATGGTTAACATAAAAGAACCTGAAAAAAAAAGTAAGAGCAAATGCAATGTACCAAATTCTGAAACGATGACAAGATAAGCCTCTTCATGGTCAATACTTTGCCGGTATCAAACAAGATGATGTAGACGAAAAGAGTCCCCATCAGTAGTTACATAACACAGGGTTAAAAGCTGAAACTTGAAAATTTTGTTCTTGTTGAACGGGACGAATGCTTTCTAACTAGAAATTACGAAGCACATATACTGAAAATTTTGTTAACCAGAAATACAAATTCTATGATAACATATAGAACATCTTGTATCAGGTTGCATGATGTTAGCCCAAACTGAATATAAAACTAGTGAGAGCGAATATACGCACTGGAAAATATGCACCTTTTAAGGGAGGGAAACTGCAAGAAACTGGTATGAACATCCCCTTGATCCAGTTACGAATTTAATGGGACTTTCCCTACACACACACACAGAAGGATCATAGTTAATCGACCAGACATTGTGATCAAAGGACACAGAAACAGAATGTGTACTTTCTTATTGACATTACAGTTTATACAGATTGTAATGTATCTTTGTTGTTCTTCAAAACAAAACAAAACACTAGAATCTTGTAGTTAGTGGAAATCTAAAAGAAATATAATTGTAGACCTCAGATTGATTGTAAAAGAGTTCGATAGATTTATTGCAGGGATTATTGTTAAGCCATGCTTTAAAGAAATAAAAAATGGTACTTACAAGTAGAGCTTACACACTACAAAGAGCTATATCTATGTAATTTGTATATGATCTTTTTTTTTGTTTTATTTTTTTGTTTTTTTACAAAAATGATCAGTGGAAAATGCCATAAAGCCTTTTCTGAACATAGGACTTTGGTTGGCATCCGGAAAGAAAATGTGTATACACCAGAAATCAAAGGAAATAATAATAATAATAATAATAATAATAATAATAATAATAATAATAATAATTCATGCTGATTAAGGGCCCAGGTGCATGGGAAGCAAGCTAGGAATAAGATATCTTTAAGGAGATGTTGTCTTCTCCGTTGTTTGGCAATCCACCTCGTTCTGGTTTCACAAACAAAATACACTACAAAAGCTACTACTATATCAACAAACCCATTGGCAAAATAATTGCAATAATTAAAGAAATAATGAACAGTAATGACTGGGAAACCTTCAAAAAGGCCTCATATTGAGTCACAGTATGACACAGTCGGTGTGCAGGGGAAAGCCAGGCTCCTACTGACGGTTACTCTACTGTTGGCAAATCATAGAATAATCAAACTCAACCGGATTCTTGCAGACTGTCAAGAAAATGTAATGAAGAAACACGAAGAAGTCTCATCATTTATTAAGAAGGAGTTACCAGGAACAATTCAGCCAAATTAAAATGGTTTAAAGGAGTTGCTAGAAGCCGAATATGGTGAATGTAATAATTTGGTTAGTGTCTATATCAAAGAAAAGATTGCAAAATCTGATGTGGAGTGGTATATTGGGAAAAGTGGTTAGGGTTACACCTATACTTAATGATGGTAGGGCACCTCGAGGTGGTGTAATGGTTAGCAAGCTTGTCGCGTTAGAACAATTACAACTAAGTAGAGAGTTCGATCCTCACTGGTTGCCCCATACTTTCGGCATAAATCTAAGCTGTGCTTAATAAAAGGGCACGTCGAGGCGGTGTAATAGCTAGCAAGCTTTTCTCGCTAGAACAATTACGACTGAGTAGTGAGTTCGAATCTCGCTGGGTGACCCCTATTTTCGGCCCTAAGCTGCACCTAAGCTACGCTTTGAAAATTATTGCTTAAAGATGGTAATGTTTGAATGATGTAGAAATAGAAGATGTAACTATCTTTGATAGTACACATGGCTCTTTAAATAATCTTACAGATGATGGATTGGATGATAAAACTGCTTAGCCCGTGTCACTGATCGTGAGTTATATGAGGATGTTGAACATCAAGTCCCTTTAAATCTACTATAAACATACAAGATAATTTGATGAGGAAGACAGCATTGGTAGATATCACAGTGAAGCATGTGAAAACGGAAAATATAACTGATACCAAGATACTTTTTTTATGCTTTTGAAAAGTTGGTAGGTTAATGGGTACGAAGTTACTTAAATGTAAAGAAGTTGAGAAAACCTGGATGAAAAAGGAGACTGGAAGGAAATATACAGAAATTAAGGAAGGGTTTGAGAAAGATAGATTAATGTCACAGGGGCGAGCGGGAAACGTACAAGCGTCCTAAAAAGAAAAAAAAATATTCACTTTCTCATCCCCGATAGCAGTGGCCAAGATGGCTGTGAAAGCCCAGCCTACTCTTGAAGAGTTGTGAGCATGTGTTAGGAGTGTGGGTGGTAGACGTGTGTGAGATATTCGGACCCTCCTCACATCACATCTCCGATCCTCGACATGTTGATGGTTGAACTCGAATGTCTCTGTCTACTGCCGTATGGTCCTACGCCAGGGAGACCGATTTTCAGCAACGATTTCCCAGATCCATGTTGGCCTGTGTCAGATAGATATGTCTTCAAATAGTGGTTGAGAATGTTAGATGTAGCCGTTATTTCTATGCTACAGTTTCTTTTCTCGCTCTACTCGCTTGTCGAACTGCCTTCCGGTACTATATCTTCCAGTCTGCGTTAATCTGCAATAATTTAAATAAAATATCAGTCGCAATCTGCTGGCCACCTGATTACTCTTTTCTAATTCTGCTCACCATTAATGTTTCTGTTCCTAATTCTTCTACACCCTGTAACCGATTATATTTTAGTGGTATTGCTGTCTTGTTTGAGGGGATTCCGATTAAAGAAATGTAGGGAAATAAAAGACGATTGGAAGCTTTCGTTTTAAATCATTTCACCTCAAAGAAAGGAAATTGTACCACCATGGGTTCCGGAGATGTAAATAAAATGAGAATATCGAAATGATGAGAAATTACAATTTAAAAAAGCATGCTAGAAAACAGAAGATGACGATTGACGTTGGATTTAAATTTCGGTTGATCGTAGGTGACATCAAAATACGGAAAGGATGCCATCAGGCGGAAGATACGAGATAAGGATCTATTAGAATATAACTCCGGATTACATCTAATATTTCTTACAATAATAAAGTGAAAACAATTTGCCACTCACGTAGTCAACTTAAATTCAAGCGGCTGAGGTACCAAAGATGAAAGGTCATCAGAATCATTACCATGAAAATATTTATGGTAAAGATAAATGAAAAAAAAAATCATGGTGCTAAGAAAATGACTGAGGTTGAGGATCGAGAGCATTACGGAATCGTATATAGATTTTGTCAGTCCTGAGAAGAAGGAGAACGGTGAAAAGAAGATGAGATAGGTAAGACAGTGTCAGTCGAAAGAACACATAAGAAGGATCTGGAGGCTCGTGAGACAATTCCCATGCCATTGGATTGTTTTTCTTGAATATAGACGCCGGTGCCATTTTACAATTTTTACACTAGAGAGAAAGATAACCTAAAACAGTGAATTAAGGGGTAGAAGACTAAAATGTTGTGTGGTCTTGGGTTTTCCTAAAGAAATATCCTTAACATGAAGAATCGTTGCCATCAGCAAGTTATATCACTATAAAGTCAAGACAGCTTCTGATAAAATAAATCCTAGAAATATATGCAAAATTAAAATACTTATGAGTTGCCCGTATCCCATATGCCTCAATAAAATATTTTGTCATTCCATATGCAAATATAAACTTTTCTAAATACATTACTTTATCAAGCGTGTTTTCTTTTCAACTTTTTGGACAGCATTACTTACAGCATTTTTTAAAATTATTTCTCAAAGATATTCCTTACATATATCATCATTATGAATCCTGAATTTTCGCCTATTGTGATGAACGGGCACCCTCATGGAAACCCCGTGTCTTGAGCATCAGTTAGAACTTAATGTCAGCCCAGACCTTATGTGGAAGAGGTGCATACGATCAATTACTAAAGATGCTGGAAAAATGTTCAGCTCCCTGCACCACTCCAATAAGTAGCTGACTCCGCTACCAGATCATGCCGGAAATGGATTAGCGCTGTCATATATTGGCAGGATTTGCAAATATTTACTTTCTATTTTCGACAGACTCCAAAAGGATATCCGCGTCCTTCTGCGTGGTGAATTATTTACCACCCTAAAACGCATTCCCACAAAAGAAACGCTGCCCAAATCTCGCTACATTATCGCTACTTCCATGAAAAGTAGTCAGACGGACTACATTCCATAGTTCCAGAAGATCTAACCTTCGTGAGTAAGAACAGCAATGTCACACAGATTTTAGTAAAGCCCCCTCGTTCCAGTCGTATTCCAATGGTGTTATGTAAGTTCCTCTTCTGCAAATTCTTTCTACGAACTGCTGCTTTGTGGAAACGACTCCCAAGGGAACTCTTCCCCGATCACCACAATTTTAACCTGTTCATGTCTATAGTTAATCGTTACCTTCCCCACGTAAACCCACAAACTGTTTATAACAATCTACCTAGAGTGGCTCTTGGACCTTGTACAAGGTAAACTTATCGTAAAAAATGACATGTTTTCTATGAATGGACCACAAGTCTTTTTACTTGATTCCAATCTGAAGAAGGTAAAAACGTTTCTATTATGAGTTAGACAATGGACATTTTGGACAATACGGAGAATTTCTAGCCTCAAGTTTTTTCTTTATGATGTGCAACACTAAAAATCAAGACGTTACAGTAATTATTTATATTTATCTTAGCACCATCAGTAAATTTGAAGGTTTCTATAGTTTTACTTCCTAAAATATTAGCTCAAAATATCTATTGCTCAAGTTCATTTTTTTGATGACTAAGTCGTGTTAAATTTTTTCTTTGAGGAAGCATCCTCTAGTCTAGCCAGAAGGTTTATTCAATGAAGCTCTAAATTCAACACTGTAACGTCAGGATTCACAATATTCTACATTGGTTTCTTCAATTTACCTCCCGAATGCATCTTTCCATCCCGGTGAATATTTTTTTTAAGATTATTACTTTTTAAAATTTTTCGGAAGACACTATTTACAACATTGTACGACAAATTCTTTCTTCCTCTTATCTTTCTTAATATTTCCAATTTATTTTTCTCTTATTTCTGTTCAAACTTTCCCCAAAGTTGTCTTCCCATTAATCAAGAAGTTTACACCGTCTTTTTGTCTTTAGAGTTTATTTTTGTCCTATGAGCCATATGAATCTTCGTGTATGAGAAAATACCAAATATATCTAAAAAAAAAATAATAGTGTATGTATTTATAATATGATAAACACAGATTTTTAATAAAATCTCATGCCAACGAATAAATGACGGTAATTATTTGTAACAAAAACAAATAAGCTAAAATTCATATTTATATGACTTTTCAGGATGAGGAAAATATTTAAATTCAAATTATATTCCTCGTTGTTGATGTTGTTGTTAATATCGCAACGTTTCAGTCGTTGTACTCCCGGCCTTCCTCAGGTTTCTATTTATCCTGGCAGCAGTCAGGAAACATCGAACTGATGCCTTTATTTAATGTCCGGGTTTTATATTATTTTCATTTCTTTTATCTCGTGTCTAATGATATCTCGTCATTATTCTACTTCTCAGTTATTAACTGACTTCCTGGTGATGGATTGAACTCACAATTACTTAGACGCCAAATTCATGAACCACAACTTTAATCTGCTATAATTCTCTGCACAGTGAGATTAAAGGGAATCGGGGGTGGGAATAATTTTTAAAAATATGAAGAATAATCCGCGTGCAAAAAATACAAACTATAAACACTGAACTTTATATCATTCTCTGTTTTGGGTGGTGCTACATTTTTCTTTCTAAAGTCTTTAATTCCCTTTCACTCTCTGTAGTCTCTTGTCTCATAGTATCATTATGGCAATCCTGGGGGTGAATTAATTAAAAGAAAAACATATATATATATATATATATATATATATAGAGAGAGAGAGAGAGAGAATAATTTCATGAATCCTTACCAAATAATGGCTCTTGATAGATAAATAAATTCGGGCCAGGTTTGAGATTAAACTGATCCGGATTAGGCGGCTAATGGGGTACCGTTAACAAGTAATGGCAGACTGTCTAAAAAAAAGAGAAAGGAAAAGAGGAGGCTGCTGCAAGTGATGGCGTCCCCAAAGGAAAGTCTTTGAAGTAACCTAATATGTTATTTTCGGAACTGGTCTATATCAGGTTAAGATTACATGGCTGTATACATTCCGGACAGAGCTCGAATTTTTGCTATTCTTTGTTATATTACTTCTCTCTTGTCGCTAGCACGTGTTTCTAGTCGACTTCATCGTCAAAAACAATTCAGTATATATGGTCTGGACAATAGAAATATAGCTCTTTCTTTAGGAATAACAAAAAATGTTGACAGCAACTTAATCAGGGATAGCTATTTAATATCAGAATTTTTAACTTATATATATATATATATATATATATACATATATATAGTTATGTATTTAGGCAGCAATCCTTCCTTTATGCATGTTTCATTAAAAACGACAGACAAAGTACTACGGTTAAGCTTTTTATTTAATTTTTCTTGTGTTCTAACAAGAGCTTTCTTTTCTGGACAAAGGGTGTGTAAGAACTGTCCAAATGTTTTATATTTCCAAGCGCTTTCGGCTATACCTTTAGCTATTATCAAGGATGATTCGATTTTTCAGCTTAATTAAGTGTGTGCGTTCTGTGTATGCCTTAATGTGTGGTAGGGATGGTTTTAATTTCCGAATACGGTTAGCACATTGTAGCTTTGTTCGTAGTTAATATTGTTAAGACTTAGGCTTTTTCTTTTATTATTATTAAAGCTTCCATTATTTTTAGTCTTTTTTTGCAGGTGGATTTTGTATCATCTCGCATCATGGTAATGTATTGTTAAGTAATAATATTTAAAAGAGTGTATACATTATTTTGGACACCTTGTATATATATATATATATATATATATATATATATATATTTATATATATATATATATATTTTTTTCATCCATGTAGTGTCGCATCAAGGTAATGTATTGTTTAGAATAGATATTTAGATAGATAGATAGATAGATAGATAGATATCCAGAGATGATGAATAATTTGGCGTCTAAATTACGCAAAAATTAAAATAACACTGACGTCTCATTTCAAAGGTTACATTTAACATAATTACACAAAAATATCTTGAATTATTAAAGGGTAAATTTTTTCAATAAAATCGTCATTGGCTTCAATTATGATATCCAGATGATTTCTGGACGGTCTCCTTGTTTAATCTTTCTGATAATCCTTGCCTTCAGTTCATCTTTGGTGTTACAAGGAGTCGTGTTGATCTCTCGCTCCACTGCACCCCACTCATATCAATCAACAGTGTTGCAGTCTGGGGAGTTATTTGACAGCCATGACTGAGCTCTCCTGCTTTTGTGGCATGGAGGAGAACCCTGTTGCCAGACGTAGAGTCTCCAGCAGTCACCCTTTTCACTCAAAGCAGCACTGTCTCCTCGAGGTACCTGATGTAGACTTCGTGTTGTGTCTGAGATCATGTTTTAAGATAAACGGATGGATGATGTCGCCATCACTAGAGATCACTCCAAACACATTCGCATTCACAATTTGACTGATCCAACTCTTTCCGAATCCATTGTACTGTCCTCATATTGACACCCAAATACTGTAAGGATCATAATGGAGCTTCCGGCGTGATTGCCAATCAGTACAGCATGTCGTTTCTAAATTCCAGGCGGAGTGAATTGCGACATGATGCTCTTTTTCTGAAAGACGGCTCTACTATAATGTTTAGCCGAAAAAATCATTATCAAAAAAGGTGTAAGCGCCATGTTAAATATATGAAATGGTGACATTTTACTCATTGCACTCTATCTATCTATCTATCTATCTATCTATCTATCTATCTATCTATCTATCTATCTATCTATCTATTGCAGTGTTCGTATCTATCTATCTATCTATCTATCTATCTATCTATCAATCAATCGCAGTGTTCATATCTATCTATCTATCTATCTATCTATCTATCTATCTATCTATCTATCTATTGCAGTGTTCATATCTATCTATCTATCTAAATTAAATAAATAAATCCTAATGAACCAGGTACGAGATACCTAAGTTTCAACAGGTAGGATCATCAGGAATTTATTTATTTTACCTTTGCTCTTCTTATTGTATCGAGAACTCTTCTTTTTAACTTATTCATCGCTGCTTTTTTTTCTTTGTCTCAGAGATTTAAGGTACTCGCCTTGATCGGAGGTTTCTGGGTCTTTCTTTTTTTTCAAATGTTTTTCCTCGGGTGCCACTTTGTTTGAAATTTTGCTATACAGTTTTGTTCACCCATCGATTTTTAATAGATTTACATCTATCTCTATCTATCTATCTATCTATCTATCTATCTATCTATCTATATATATATATATATATATATATATATATATATATATATATATATATATATATATATATATATAGAGAGAGAAAGAGAGAAAAGGAGATAGATAGATAGATAGATAGATAGATAGATAGATAGATAGATAGATAGATAAAACAGACCTCTATAGTCAGGTATATATATATATATAGTTATGTATGAACTGAAAAGATAGATAAATCGATAGACAGATGCATATTAACAGACTGAAATAGATAGATAGATAGATAGATAGATAGATAGATAGATAGATAGATAGATAGATAGATAGGGCCAGATGAAGATAGATACATATTCAAGGCATACATACATACAGAATGTCTTAGGCGAGGGACCGGAGAAGAATATAATTGTAGTATTTCAACTGAATGTGTTCCTCAATTTCAGATTAAATAAATCTATCCACAATGTTATTATATAAATGATTTATATACAACCAAGTTCTGTACAATGGAACATTAATAAAACACTTCGCCTGACAAGTCGCGGGCTGAATTTCGATCTAGAATATTCTCCGTATATTAAATTAAAGAAATTGACAAAGACGAACCTGCTATGGAAGAATTAATATTTCCAGTATAAATTAATTCCTTCTTTCATCTTTAGTTCCCGATTATTGACGTATTCTTTCAACTGTCATACAAATGACTGCGTGCACACAAATACATCTTTAATGGATTCATTATTAATTTTATTTCGCTTCAAAATTTGATGGGAAGCTTCCGATTCCTTTTGCCATACTTTGCATTTAGAGATGTTTCATCAATGTTAGATTAGACCAAGACTGGTGTATTGCTACCGTGTATAATCTGCATCTGCTCGGTGCTCGCTTGATGGATTTTAGCGTCTTTTCCGTTCTTGAAGGGAAGACATATTCTCTTTCCCCACAGACGCAACGCTGCAAGTCCATCACACATTTATCGTTGTTTCCATGGTAAATGTTCTATATGAGCTCTATTTACTTGTTCCTCAAGGTCAGAGCTTTACAGTCTGGACTCGCCATGATTATTTCCAAGCAGTCGAATCATCCTCATTTCTCCCGTATTCCATTTGTAAGGAGAATGCGACATTTAGATTCTTTTTGTCATGAAATGCTACTTTATGAAACAAACTCACACGCTGATGCTTCTCTGGACACTACAATCTTAATCTCTTGAAGTCATTGTCTATCTAAAAGCTTTCGCGTCCTTGTAGGCAACGAAATATTTTCCACTCTGCAACACTTTTCTCATAGAGGAGGCGTCGGTAGCCTCTTACTACTCTATCGCTGTTTTCATGGTAAGTATTGAACTATAATTCTTAGCTTCACGCACATTGTAGCATACCACCCTCATTGCATTCATATCAATCTGGCGAGATGTAAGCTTCACTCAAGAAGATTTTTCCAACGGAACACTGCCATGTGGAATCGATCGCTACTATATTAACCTGTTCTTTTTTCATGTTAACCATTATTTTCCATACATATCTGCATAAGCCGTGCCAATGCTCTGTAACCCAAACATTTTACAAGCTGAACACCACTGAGAAACAAAAAATAAATTTATCCTCACAATCTACATTTCTCATCACTTCATCTTCGATTCATATCATACACATCAAATTCATCAAAACAATTTTTATATTAGTTTACGCTGAGATTTAATTTAGAATGTAAAATTATTGCTTCTAATTCCATGTGTCATAAGATTTAGATCGTTCAGTCACCTCTACTCCCCAATCTTTTGAAGAGAATTAGATGCATATCCCTTGGTTCCTGTTTAGGATTGAGTTTCCGCTACCTTATAAATTCGACACCTGCTACATACTTCTAACATCCCCGCCTAAACTAGGATATTTTATTTACTATTTTTTTCATGAATAGGAGTAGATAGATTCGTCTATCGAACTATTCGCACTCCTCCACCGTCTTTTGAACGGGAGTAGAGGTTTATTCCTTGTTTCCTATTTAGGATTAATTTTCTGTTAACTTATAAAATCTACACCTGCTACATGCTTCTAACATCCCCGGCTAAACTAGAAAAACTTATTTAGTATTATTTCGTGAATAGTAGAAGATAGGTTTGTCTATCGTCCTATTCTCACTGCTCCTTCGTCTTTTCAACAGCAGTAGACGTTTATCCATTGTTTCTTGTTGATGATTTGGTTTATCACTAGGTTGGCCAGCTCCTTTGACATCTTTATTTACATCACGCCGTGAAGCAGCCATCTCTAATATATTCAATATTCAAGTCAGGAATAACAAGTCTAAAAAGAAATTCACACATATTAGTATACCTCATACTGAAAGAAAGTGATTATATATATATATATATATATATATATATATATATATATATATATATATATATATATATATATATATATATATATAAATTATGTGTGTGTATAGATAGATAGATAAATAGATAGATAGGGACATAAAGACAAGTATTATTGCTTGTGAGAAATGTTTCAATGCATTTACCCTATAAATAGCCTAGGTGTCAAAAACGACACCTCGGCCATTCAAGGTAAAACCTCAAATATCAGTTATTCCACTGAATATTTTTTAAAGAATTAAGTCTGTTAACCATCTTTGCTAAAATTCAATAATTGTCCATAAGCCTCAGCATCTAACCAAAACTAGTTATTCCATATTAATTTGTTGAAAGACTGAAGGTGTCGAAAACGACACCTCGACCATCCTAGTGTTAAAATCCTTTTAATTACTTGTAATTCACTTTCCCTCTGAGTGCCATTGTCATATTTCTTGGGTGAATTGACAAGAAATAATGATCTGGTTCCTGTGCGTGAAGGAATGTTTAGCAATCTAATTTAGCACAAGTTTTATGTTTGGTCCTATTTAGAGTTTTTAAATTATATGAATTTTTGTTTTTTTGAGAAGCTACCTATTCTTTTTCTCGAATCAACATCGTTTCCAACCTCGTGTTTTCTTTATCAGCCATTTACATATTAGAGTACGCACTTGCCGATTTTTAAAGATTGTATTTCCTACATTTTATTTATAAATGAACACGTCGATAAGTCCATTTATTTTCTTACTGTATGTTCTCTATTTTTTCATATAGTTATAAACACATTTTCAAGTAAGTAGCACATTTGACAATAGGTTTGTCATACGTTTCTTTATACGTTAATCCAGTTAACGACATTTTCATGCGATTACTAATATTTTATTCCTAAATGCATTCTATTGTACTTCACTATTTCAGTATTACTTATCTCATGCTCGGGTCATCGGCGACTAAAACAATTTCGCTCAACAGGCAGGTGTACAGGTACTGTAATGGTCGAATTCCAGTCGAGTTTGTTTCATTAACTTACGTGTCTTACAGGCTTTTTATGATTAAAATTTGACGAAGATTGTATATTTTTCAGTATGTCATTCAAACGTGAAGAGGATTGACATTTTTAGATATGATTATAATGCAACTGTATATATATATATATATACCCACAGAACCGCCGAAAACTAAGTATACCATGATGAAAACATGCTCCAAGCGTAATCAAAACATTTAAGATTTATCGTTAAAATCTTTGTTATTATTAAGAGAAATGACCAAAATATTTTTTAAAATATTTATTGAAAATTTTTACAGATATTTGAACACTATTTACATTATTCAGACTATTTTTCTCATCCTTTTCGCCATATTTATAACAACGTTTCGGCCGTGGTACGCTCAGTGCTTCTTCAGGTGGTTGAAAGGTAGAACTAAACCCTTTATTTCCCTCACTGGAGTAGACTGTTCTAGTTACATGTGCCATGTTTTAATCTCCCCCTTAATTCCTATCTTCAAGTTCTCCACCGCCTTAACCAGGTATTGAACTCACAATTCTTTGGGTCCTGTTACTGGATCTCACCAACGCCTTTATCCTCTGTGCTTGAGAACATAACACCTCATCTCAGAGCTTTTCAGAATATTCTAAATTTTTATTAAATATTTTGTTTTTCATGCGTCCGCGGATGTAATAAACTTTAGTATATCACATTTTAGCCTTTTTTGAGGTGACAAACACATTAATTTTGAAATTCTTGCAAAAAACAAATAATTGTCAGATTTAATGAAAATTTCAGGAAGTGTTTACAATTGAATTAAATTATTTGTGAAAATGTTTATTATAAAATCTTTTTTTGTTTTTGTCACCAAAATACATAATTTTATGAAAACTTGAGTAATTCAACGTGATAATTTTTAGCGACTTTATTAGTTAAAAAGAAGAATTCTTCATATCCGTATGGCTTTTTTAGTCCGGTTATCAGGGGATTCTGCTTTAATACCATTTTAGTCATACGTGTGTACCGTTTCTGATTTTTTTTTTTTTTTTTTACCGCTTATCACTCTTTTGTATTTTATTTAACATCAGAAAATACCTTTAGATCGTACGAATTGTCTGGAGACAATAACGATTATTTATACTCGTTCTAGTAATTAATCCATAGCTACGGGAGATAAATGGTGAATTTATAACTTTTCCAGGGGTTTTTGCTCGTAAGTAAATGTAACGAACCTCAATAGAATTCGAACTCGGCTCTCCGACTTCCAATTCTGAGTCGGTATCGATTAAACTACCCGCAGATTCAAGCTTACAGTACCTGTTGTTCACAAGTGGTCATCGACCTAGATATTGACCATACTCGAAATTGCTTAACTTTGGTGATCGTACGAAAGCCGTTGTTTCAACGTGATATGGCCGTACGCTAGACATTTGTTGGATGTTTTCTGCAATTATTAGAATTTTGTATTTTCCTGGAGACAGTTAACCGTGTTTAGATTTGCATATAAACATTTTAGTTATAGAAGTGATTGTTTTGGGGATTTTAGTCTCATTATAATTGTTTTATCTATAAGCGAGTCCATTTTCCATTAAGTGTCGACAATTACCATTTAATGCAGTATAATTATACTTGCTTTTAAATAAGAAGAACTAGCGATAACTACCATATCAATCATTCATCAACTTAAGTGAAATAAGTTCCGAACACTTCACATTGTTACCAACAAAACGAACACGTCATATTATTCTTGTTTTCTCTCTTTTCTTTTTTTTTCTTTTTCTGTGTGGCAATTGGCCGGGTTTCAAAATTGCTTAATTTCCTGCCTGGCTTGAAGCATTGGACAAAGCAGTGTGCTGAGAATCGCGGGACCTACTCGCCGGAATCTCATCGATTAGAAACGTTTGTAGACCTGGAATAAACCATCTTGGTATTTTCATCGTAAAAGAGCTGGAATAACAAGAAGAAGAACAACAGCAAATTTACAAAGGTAAATTATAATAAGAAAGAAAAATGCGTATAAGAAGGAAAAAAAGGCAGAATTTGAATTGAATGTATCTCCTGCGGGTGCAAGAATCCAATTGAAAAGGAATGGGGATGTGATGACATGCAAAAATGCAGTCCGCATGCTCTCGCCGACAGGGCTGAGAAATAGTGCGGTGTAAGAAACTACTAAGATCCTCATTGATTGTAGGAGATTTAATGACAAGATTCTGAAGAATCGATTTGCAGGAATCGATGGTTTTAGGTGTGTCTCTATGAATGTATGCGTGGCGTGGAATGCGGAAGCTCATGTACGATGAATTCACTCCCACCAAATAAAAAGTGAGGCATGGAGAGAAGAGAGATATAAGCAAAAAATCGAGAAGGGATTTTAAGAGAGACAAATAGATATACGCAGAAAACACACACACACACACACACACACACACACACACACACACACACACACACATATATATATATATATATATATATATATATATATATATATATATATATATATATATATATATATATATTATACACCACCGGTAAGCATAACACGGTGTTTCATGCACAAAGCAAAATTCAGGTACTGAGTAGAGACTGACCGTTACATAATTTATATTTTAATAAAAAAAATATCTGGCTCACGTAATGTTGGAACAATTCATGTATTATACGTGTATTACTGGTTTTACCACGAATGATAAAGTGAATAAATTTCTCCATGTGACCTTGGTTACTGGTTATTACAAACCTTATACCAAAGATCGACATAACCATAGATGCTTTAACAATAAAACCATTCATTCTCCTATTACTTTAAATAATTTGCATAAATACGTCCAAGTTATATTATCTACTAACTCCAGCAATAGTTAAAATCTTTTGGTAATAATATACATAATAGCTCTGTTATATTACATCTGGCATTATTTATTAACCCCGGCACTTAATGTGCGATATCTTATATATATATATATATATATATATATATATATATATATATATATATATATATATATATATATATATATATATATCGTTGAGTTGTGAAAGAATAGCGTACTATTTTAACGTTTTGTTACATCTAATTTAAAAGAAGGCTTATTACAAAGTAGAGCAATATTATTTTTTTAGGATATTACACAGAAAACATGTTAAAATCGCTACACAATTGCATTTTTGTTTCGCTGCTTATCATTGCATCTCATCAGACAATTGTAAATTACTGGCGAGTCAACGGTTTATTTAAATTTAAAAGTAAAATAACAATCTCGTTTTACGAAAAAAGAAAAAGTGCTGGTTAATGGTTTGTGAGTATTTCTCTGGTCAACTAGTCACATATGATCCCGGCTAAATTTAAACTAAATGATGAGGTAAACATTGAATGATTATTTTTTTATAATGAGTCATTACTCGTAGATTGGCAGCTAACGGCACCCAGCCAAACTAGAGCGGATTTAAATGCTTATATAAATTATGCAAACAATACAATGCCATTTCCTAAGAAATAAAAATGGGGTGGTGAGTTAATTTAATAAAATACTAAACAAGTTATACTCTTTTTAAATTTCCTACCTAATTTTTTTTATAGTTGATTTCATTAAGAAACTAGTAAATAATTTAAACGTATAGAATTATTTGGTAACTTAATGTGCATCTGTTGAATAAACATTCATTTGTAATTATATAGATAAATATACATGTGTGTGTGCGGGTGTAGTAAGACCGGTAGAGAGAGAAAACTCTTGAGAGAAACAATTGGGTAGAGAGCAGTGGTTATTGATACGGAATTTCAGAGCGTTGACCCGTGTTTAAGCCGATTCTATTTCAATCTTTTTTTTTTCTACTTCTCTGTGATAGGAGGTTGGCAAAAATTGCTTTCATAATTTCCATTTTCTTTCTAGCTCTTTTTAATTTTGTCATTTCATAAAAAAATACAGTTTTTGTCGTCACATTACCAGTAATTTATATTTAAAAAAGAATAACAATATATTTGTTATATTAAAATTACCAACAATATAACTTTTTTATCATGCAACTGCCAACAATACATTTTCAAAGCAAAATGTACAGCAAAACATATTTAGCAAAATGACCAACAATATATTTTATAGTAGAATTACTAATAATGTATTTTTGTAGTAGATTTACCAACTATATATTAAAATCAGCAACAATACATCTTTACGGCAAAATAATAATCAAGATATTTTATAGCAAAATTGAAGAGATGTAATTCATTGTAAAAAATATTTTGCTATGATTAAACGCATTTTTTTACAGAGAAACAAGTTTTCTTTACTTGTTTGATTCTGTTGATTGATATTAACATTATATTAATATATTTTAATTATATTACATATTAATATTATAATAATAATGTTATTGGTAATAGGTATTAAATTATAGTAATTTTATTTAATATAATAATATCATTTAATAATGTATTGATATGATTACTCTAATAATATTATTTGATATAATGATATGTAGTGCATTGATGTTGATATAATAATATATATTATATTGTATTGATGTGTGATATATTGATATATAATATATTCGTAAAGAAATACCGCCAAGTAATTAAAATTTAATGATGAAATAATATCATTCTCTTGAATTAATTATAAAGTTAGAATTTTTATATTTAGATTTCGGTATTAAAACTAAAGCTAAACCGAAACACCTGAGCCAAACATAAGTAGATTGCGATCTTTTTAATAGTAAGGGAACAAATATATGTCATGAAAATATTCCACATATTTTTAAGTATGTTGATATATATACACACACACACACACACACACATATATATATATATATATATGTGTGTGTGTGTGTGTGTGTGTGTGTGTGTGTGTGTGTGTGTGTGTGTGTGTGTGCAAAAATATAGTATCTGTGCAAATGCTATCAGAAATTGTGAGTATGAAAATATAAAAAGTGGACAGTGAGGTCAACAACCAATGACGACAGTCTGTTTATGTGCTTGAACGCATTGATGGCCTGAAGATTGTATTCAAGCATGAAACAGACTGACGCCGCTTCATGATGACTCCAATGTTCACTCTACACACACACACATACACACACACACACACATACACACACACACACATATATATATATATATATATATATATATATATATATATATATATATATATATATATAAATGTGAGGAGAAAAAAGTACGTTTTTCGGCCTTTCTGATTTCATCGGACAAAACAGATGCTTCCGTTAATGCGACTACACATGCGCACAAACGAAGGAGAGGCCCTGCCAAATTTCAAAATAAATTATTTTTTCTTGAATATATCTTTTTGGGTATATAATCTAGCTGATTTATTTTAGATTATCAAACATTTATTCCATATTTCCCTCACATTTGTTGTTAAATATGTCACAATTTGATGACAAAACTGTGTATGAAAATGGGTGGAAATTTACTGACAATGATCAAGCTATTCACTCACTTTCTACACATTTTCGTCTAAGTAAATTGTTTAATATTTTAATGAGACTAGTATTGTTATATCAAAATGCTCGTCTGTTTCATTACGGAGAGCAACTAATGCATTGATTGCATTGTTTTGTCATGGATCCGTTTTGGCTTCATATATTATTTTACTTAAATTCCTTAAGGTTTCTCCGTTATATTCTTTGTAGTAATTATTATAGGTAATAAATACATCCCTATTCATGTTTTAGCTTATTCTTTTGTAATAGTTAAGTCTTTTATTGTTTTAGAAATAGTTGTAACAAATTTAATGTTGAGCTTAGATAAATACTTTTCACTTGTAGTTTAGATAGTGTTAGTGGTAGAACAATATATTTTAATTCGTTGGGTTTTCTATATTTAAATATTTTATTACCCCTTTTCCGCATTGAATATTAAAAGAGGTCGAGTATTGGCGTTGCTTGGAAATATTTCCAATGTATTTTTCCTCTTCGCGTAAATACTGAGGGCTGCAAATTCAATGTGCTCTCATAAATAATCCGATAATTATTTCAGATTATATGTTTTGATTCATATCAATAACTGCTTGTACTCTTAGGTACTTACTTAAAGTACATTTTTGTATACATGTAGAAGGTCATGTGCATTGTTTGTTGGCCCAAATGATGGCCAATGTTCATAGGGTAGGCGATAAGGGTTATATTTCAATTTATACTAGAGTAGAAATTATTGTAGTTTCGAATGCCGTTATTTGTATATATTGTATAGATTGGTTTGTGAAATTTTAGTCATTCATTATCATTGATTATATAATAATTTGTTGTTGATTATAATTACATTTAATTCTTTTTATATATGCACATGTATCGTTTGTTTATTATTTTGTTATTTTTTATTTATATTTTAGTTTATTAAATTTATTTTAATGATCTAAGGCTTGCGTTCACGAATGGAACAGACTGACTGGATAATTCTTCAATAAATTCTACGTTTGACTGAACAACCAGCACAAGTGAAATTTTAATTTTTCTTAATTCATTCTGCACTTGAAAAGACATCAAAGAACTTTTGATATGCACTAAGAATTTTTAAAATATAATTTTATTTATATTTAACTTTAGATTTGACATTACAACCCTATATTTATATTTTAATATTTAATTATATTTCTATTTATTTTCATGATTATTGTCTTATTTTATTTATTTAAATTATTTCTATTCTTAATTTATTTCTATTTGTTTAAAAAAGGTTTTTTAAAAGTTCTTTTTAAATGGTATTTTGATTTAAAGATATTATTCTTTAAATATATATATATATGTGTGTATGTGTATGTATTTATGAATAATAATTATATATTTTCTCTTATATATTGTTTCTATACACATAAATAATAGTATTGTATAATAATATAGTACAATGATTTAATAATATAATAATTTGTATAATACAATGATAAAAATTAATTATATTATATATTAATATTATAAGAATAATGTTATTGTTTGTTTGTAGGTATTTAATTATAGTAATTTTATTTAATATAATAATATCATTTAATAATGTATTGATATGATTACTCTAATAATATTATTTGATATAATGATATGTAGTGCATTGATGTTGATATACTAATATATATTATATTGTATTGATGTGTGATATATTGATATATAATATATTTATTAATATAATGATATATCATTTAATAATATAATGTTATTTAAAGATGTATTTATAATTTATAGAGTATTATGTAATATAATAATAATATTTAATTATTATGATATTATTTAACATAATATAAAATGTTAATTAATAATGATAATAATAATTTTTATATCATAATAATTATATATATATTATTTATATTTAATTATTATGTTTCATTTTTCTTTATATTGTTTCTTTTTTTAATTATCGGTTTGTACTTATTACTTATTAAATTATATTTTATATGTTTCTTTTATTTAATAATTCGATTATAATATTTTACTTCATTTTATTCGTACTGTTTTATACGCATAATCTTTGCAATTTTATGCGTAGATGTTTCTTTTCATTTACTCTTCCTCAATTATTGGCTGTGTTAGTATGAAATAAAAAAATCTTCTATGGATTATTTCATTTTTAGTACCGTATAGATGGTAAGAGTTTTATTAATATATGTTCATATATGTTCTTTTTTAATATAAAATGAAGAATATTAAATATTACATATCCTAAAGCGTGAAAAATTAAAACAATATGTGGTCATTAATATAAAAATAAGAACAATTGTATGTATATTTCCTTTTTAATATAAATATATAATTATATCTCTAATAATTGTTAATATACGATAAAAAATCTTCCCTAATTTTCTATATCTATTTTTCTGATAGAAAGCGAGGTAAATATTCAAATATAAGTCAAGGCCATGTCTACATGTATCTATCTCCTGATACTATCCCCATGTCTAGACATTACTACTCTTTCTTTACCTTCTTTTCCCTCTATGCCTCTTTCTTTTTTATCTTTTCACTATTTCTTTTACCTTTTTCATTTTTTTCTGTTTTTTTTTCCTTTCTTTTCATTTGACTATTTAAGAATTGCATTAGGCCTGGTTACATTTTACTTTACCATATTTCATTGATAAGACTGAAAATCCTTGCAAGCAAATCTTAACTTGTAAGGTGAAATGATCATAACTATGAGGTAATCTAAATTTCTATTGTACGTAATTTATATGCTCTGTTAGAATAAATATATTGAGTTATCTTTCCCGATTAGTTTTTAATATTCTATATTATTAGGATTCATTTGGAATGTATCTGTGTGCATGTATGTATATAACATACTCTGCTAAATGAGCAACAATAAAATAAGATACAAAATAAACCAACAAAATGGAGACAGATTTATCCCAGATAAACGAACTGAAAAACAAAAATTGTCTTTTATATATATATATATATATATATATATATATATATATATATATATATATATATATATATATATGTTAATTAGACCTATATAGTATTAATATCATTTTTTTAAATTATATATATGAGTGTGTCTGTGTCTGTGTATGTGTATATGTTTGCATGTGTGTCTTGCATAAAAAGAGAGAATTGATTTGAGATTTAAAATCCATTTAAAAATATTTTTATTTAGGTACGAAAACTATACTGGCGTTTATGGACCTCAAATCTATCCCGAAGCTGAGATTTTCATTCCTTGTGTAAGTGAATGAGTTAAACCTTATCAAATTCTCCCATGGATGGAAAAATTATTCTCCGCCTATGGCGAAGCATGCTTTATAGTCCAGTTGACGTTAATATTCCAAATAACAGGCAAGAAACTACTCTATATAGTCTTAATAAGACAGAGCACATTTAATAGGGTAGAGAGAATATAATATATTTAAAGTCGAGATTTTGACTGGCACTTCAATTTTGATACAA
>CAHIKZ030001615.1:0-27500 GCA_903632075.3 Acanthosepion pharaonis | reverse complement strand
TATATATATATATATATATATATATATATATATATATATATATATATATATATATATATATATATATCCTTTAAATTTTATCTCATTCCAATATGTCTGAAACCCCTTTTTTAAATAAATATCAATTTGAAAAAACATGATAAGAACTGTTATATGCTTGTAACAAATGTAATAAAACAGAGAAACACGTGAAAATTAAGAACACTATATATTTTTTATATCACATGTGTAACTTTTTGTTTTGTAAAAGGAACTCACCAGATAAATATAGTTATAAGAATATTCAGCAAATTAAAAAAAAATAAACGAAACTCTTGATCCAGCTTGACAGATAATTATTTTTCTTAATTTATCAAACATTGCATAAAGAGACCAACACTTCAATGTTTTTGAGAAATTATAATGGTGCATGCACAAATATAAAAAAAAAAATTTATTTGAAAAAATTTACTTAAAATTAAATTGTAGTTATTTTTTTAATATGTCAAGAACTTTTTTTGAATTTTTCCTCCTTGGAACAAATTCAAATTTGTTGCTAATGTAGTCTGCAAATATAATATGTATTATTACATTTTATATTTTCTTTATATATTTGTTTTCGCTGTTATATATTTATTATGCTTAATACATAATAAATAATATATACATCTATAATAATTTAAATTCAATTAAATGTAAAGTAAAAACAACCAAAATACAAAATAAATTCCGCGCATATTTATATCATAATAAATATTCAGTGAATTTTTGTAATATATGATAATATGGTCTCAATTTAATTTAATAATACGTTTCGTAATTGCTTTATTTAAATCGTTAATTAATATTTCAAAAAAATACAAAATATTTAATCGATAAAAGTTTTATAATTTAGGGTTCATTATTAGATAAAATATTAAAATAATAATAAAATCCTCGTTGATTTAAAAAAAAGACAAAAACAAATAAGATTAAACTTTTAAATATCAATTTCACTCCCGGTTATTCATATTTTCCTGAAAATATGGGGGTTCTATTTTTAAATTAATTTCCAGTGTTTTCAGTTTGTTTCCCGTTTTTTTTTTCCGTTTATTTAAAACCTTTTCAAAATCTGTTCAATCATGAATTTCTCGTATTTTATCATTTTTATAAATTTTGGCTTTTTAAGTACGTTTTTCATCTTTTTTAATTTTAAACAACAATTTTTTAGTTGTCAAGTTGATTTTTTCAATTTTTTTTTTTCTATATTGAATTTTTTATTCAAAATTAAATTAATTTTTTTTATAATTTATATAGAAATTATGTTAAATTATAAATTAAATTGTAATAGTCGTTAATTTGCTAGTATTAATTAAATTATATGTTATGCTGTATTTGTATTATTAATTAATATTTTAAACTTTTTATTACCTTATATTATTATTAAATTAACAAAGTAAATATGGAATATATAGAAATATGACTATACTTAGAAAATTTGCAATAATGAAGAAAATATATATTTATATATATGTAGAAACGATTTTAGTCTAAAATATCTAACGTTACTTTTGTAACGCAAAAATATATTTATGTAAAAATATTTCAAATTCCCAGTCTGAGTTCTTTTATCTTTCAGAATTTGTATAAATATGAAATCTGATATGTTCTATAGATTTAAAAAAAAATATGTTTCAGATAAGCCATTATTTATTAAAGAGTATTTTAATTTATTTTCGTCTATCGGACTGAGTTATCGTCAAATTATATTCTAATCATATTTACAAATTGCTTTGTTTACATTAGGATGCAAAATCGAGCAGATATATCTATTTTAAGAGTCATCAATCTATCAAGTATGTGTTTTCAACTTTGCTTATAAATCGTAATTCTATTATCTATCCGATAAAATAAATAATTACCACTAGGCGAATGGAGGTTCGAATTCTACCGGAGTCTGTATATATCAAAAAAAATGATTTTTTTTTTTTTCATTTCAGTAGATGATCTATCTATAAATATATATCTATCAATTCATCTAAATATTCAACTTATTCAAAAACAAGTATCCACTAAAAATAAAAGTTAAATAATAACTGCGTGCATTTTGTCAATTGCATGTATTATATTGAATAAATGTTAAATAAGGAAAATATAAGAACTCAATTCAAAGATAATTTTTTTAACATTTTCTGCGAACGCATTTGGACAGGTGAAGAAGAAATATGGTTATGAACGATTCTATTTAAAAATTCTACTTATGAAGCGTCAATTTCTTTTTTACATTATTCATTTTTTTAAAGTTATAATATAAACAGTATAAACGGAAAAAGAATATAAAATATTTGAATTTTCAAAAGCAAAAATAAAAATAATTTTTAAAATATATTTTGAAAAACAGGGAAAATTTTTTTTTTAATTGTTAAAATAATTAAAGGGATAAAACGGAAAAAAAGATTTTATAAAAAATTGAGAAAAATCTGAAAAATAAAGTGTTTTTCATTTTCTTAGGAAAATTTTAAGGAAAAAAAATCTTATAAAAAACTAAAAAAATCAAATGTTTGTTTGAATACAAAAAAACTTTGTAAAGATAAAAATTTAAAAAATACAGTTATCTCAAGGAATGACTATATGAGTTGTTGAAACAATTCATAATATGAAAAACGTTAACATTTTTATTTAAAAAATCTATCTCCTTTATGATTTGAATTTAACCGAAATTTTACTACATTTTCCAAATTCTTGATATTATTTTCGATCAAAGTTTGATTTTATTAAAAGATTTTTATTATTTAATAAAATCATAAAAAACGTAGTATGTAAATAAAAAATGAAAAAAATATTAAAAAAGACAAGGAAATAAACTATTCAAAATCCATTAAAAAAATAAATTCAAAATCTAAACAACAAGGCTTCTAACAGAACCAACTTTTTGTTTTTTGATGGAATGAACGTTTCCAATTTAGGTTGGAGGGTTGTATTAATTAGAAAAAATTCCGATAGACTATTTAATGATACTCTAAAATTCAAATAAGGGCTTTTATCTATGTATAATAAAATTGTGAGAAATGTCCCACTGTCAATAACTAAATTTAATTATGGCCATTTTTAAAAAGTTTAGATTTCAAATTTCAAAGAAATAAATACAAATGAAAAAAAGTTAAATAGTATTAAGATTAATACAAACTTGAAAGTGGAAACAAAAACATGAAACATTTGGAATAATTGCTCAATAATTCATATGAGGCTGATGAAAGGCTCATGTGCCGCCTTGTAATTTGGAAAAAATGGTCGATATAATACAAAAATATAAAATCAACCATTCGCCCTTGCATGGAGTATTGCTGCCATATATGGTCTGGGGCACCTTCTGTTTACCTCGGAGTTCTTGACAAGATCCAGGGACGGATATGTAATATAATTGGCCCTGATCTGGCATCTCGTCTACAGTCACTCTCTCACAGACGCGCCGTCGCCTCTCTCTGTTTTTTCTACAAATACTTTCATGGTAATTGCTACGATGAGCTGCTTTCACTGGTTCCAAGACTCCATGAATTCAAGCGCCTTACGAGGCTGGCATCCCGCTCCCACTCTTACTCTGTAGAAACTTTTAAATGTAGCCGTCTCTTCTACTCCAATAGCTTCATACCTCGCACCTCTCGCCTGTGGAACACCCTTCCCAATTACTGTTTCCCTGAGAGCTATAATCTCCAACTATTCAAATGTAATGTCAATCGACATCTACAGTTACCTTGATCTATCCACTATCCTTCTCCTCATCCTTTCTTCTATCACTCCCATCTGCTCTTGCTCCAAATCTTCTGCAACCCCTGCATCCTAGTGGCTTCATATATATATATATATTTCAGTAAATATTTAAAAATATTTTTTTAGAAAATTTTTGACATTATATTTTTAATATTTAAAAAAAAGCCTGTTTTAAATTAAAAAAATTAAAAAATTTATTAAAATAGTGTCTAAAAAAATTTTTCAAAAAAAATTTTATAACATTTAATCCTATGTCTTTGAAATAGTATTTTGTTGATGTTCCTTTATTTTTTAAAATGAATTTTTTCCTATACGGTAAAATATCGCTCTTTTTACAGTTTTTAAACATTTTCTTCCAAATTTATCAATCTTCATTTTTCATTCAATCTCATTTAATATCAAATGTAAACAAAAACGTTTTCATTATAAAATGGACAAAAAAATCCGAGAATTTTTTGTCCTTTTTTGCACAATAAATTTTTGTTTCAGGCCGATTGTGATATAAAATTTAATGCTATTTATAAAAACAGATTAAATTTAAAAAATATTTGTATATATAAAAAGAATATAATCATAAAAATGTTTTAAAAAATTGTCTGTCGAATTTGTCCATTTCATGTATATATATATATATATATATATATATATATTTATTTATATATATAGATATATATATATTTATATATATTGCTATATATTTATATATATATATATATTTTATATATAATATATATAATATTTATATGATATTGTTATTTATATATATGCATATAAATTTATATATATTTTTATAATATATATATATATATATTTGTTTTTTCATTGTATGTGTTATTTGTTGCCTTTCTTGTGATTCTGTGTTTCCTGCGTAAATTTGTGTCTCTGTCTGTTCGTTCTGTTTAGTATTTTCATATGAAGTGACAATTAATTTTCGTTTTGTTTGTTTATGCGTTAACATTCACTAATCTCAATATATTTATTGTTATAATCCACAAAATATAAATAGAAATTTTTTGATATGTGACCATATAAATATATATATATATATATATATATATTTAAATTTACTGAAAAAATTCAACAAAATATTGATGAATAATTATGCTATTTTAATTATTTAATATTTAATCGGAAAATCAGTATAATTGTTTTTATTTTGGTTTAAAAACGGACATATATCATAAAAACTATTTTAAATTTTTTATTTTATAAACTGTCATAAAAAGACGATGACATAAAAAGCAATTTACCAATCCAAACAGATAATGAAATCTTTTATAAGATCATATTTTAATTCAAAATAAAATTCTTTTGTTTTTTCAATCAAAATGCCAAGATTTTTTTTTGATCGATATTGAAAAAATGATCATATTTAAACGGAACGCTGATCTTTTAAAAGATTTCACTAAATTTGGAACAGTATATTTTTTTTCTATCGTCTTTTTCATATTGCAATTATTTATGGTTCAATATTAAAAAAAATTTTTTTTAAAATGAATTTTTCAATAAATTTTTCTCCTTATGAATGTTTTTATTTTCAAATTTTAAAAATTAAAACATTTATAATAAAAATATATTCTTTTTTACTTTCAAATAATTCATATATATAAATTTTTATAAATATTTTTTTTAAATTTATATATTGAAACGAATTTTACAAAAAATACTACAAAATTTTCTAAGTGATTCTACATTGTAAAAAATCTCCAATTTCTTGACAACAAAAATTTAATATAATGTTATTTAAATCATTAAATACGCGTAAATTTTTTTATAATTTTATTCGTATAATTATTTTATGATAAAATTTAATTTAAAATTAAAAACTATAGTTTTAAAATCCAAATTTTTTAAGTTTAAAAACTAAAAAATTTATTAAAATAAAAATATATTTCATGTTTATTCAAAATTTTTCTTCATTGAAAAATGTCTGATTTTTAAATAAAATTTTTTAAATTCCGTGCTCCCCCTTTTTAAAAGGTTATTTTATTTAATTTTCCTTTTTGTCCATTTATTTTTCTTTTTTTTCCCATTATTTGAATTTTTGATGTTTTATTTAAAAAAAACAATTTTTTTTAGAAGTGATTTTTTAAAATACTTATAATATAAATATTTTTTTTTAGAAATAATTTATCTTTAAAACATTGATTTTTAATTTGTTTTTAAAAAATAATTTTTTATGTTATTTTTTGAAAAAAAATTTCATTTTTTTTTTTTTTTTAAATTGAAATTTGTTTTATATATTATATTTAATATATATATTTTTTTATATTTATATATTATTTTTGTAAAAGAATACGGATGATATAGGTTTCCCCCATTCACCTTGAAATAATAGTTTTTTTTAATTAGCTATTTTATTTTTATATTTTAAATACGAGGATGTATTAGTTATCAAATTTATATTCTATGTAAACAATTTAATAAACCTGAACCTCATTAGAAATAATTTTCCAATCCTTTTTGTTTATAGATAATTTATACTCAGAAAAACGAAATAAAAATTAACTGAATATATAATATAATGTTTTAGGAAAGAAATGGCATTGTAGTTCCTAATTTCTTTTATCAACACTTTTAAATTCAGATAAAGTTATCTCTTTTTCATTTCCAAGATGTGATAGCAATATCCAAAAATGGATGAAATTCAAGTTTGAGAAATTAATATACAAATTTTATTTTCTGGTGATAAAAAAATATCATTTTACATATTTGAACCAACCTTCAAACATCAGACTTAACATTTAATTCGATATAATCATTTTATCTTAGCAAAAGGAAATTGAAACTGAAAAAAAAATGGGTTCTTTTGAAAATTACCTTCAGTCAAGATGATGGACTTTATCTCTAATATATATATATATATATATATATATATATATATATATATATATATATATATTATATAAATTATTCATACAAAATGAATTATTAAAAAGAATTTATAAAATGGTTTTATCTGTTTTAAATTTTAAAATTTAAGATGCATTAACCCAATAATACTAAGATGAATTTATGACCCTTGTTTTTTTCTATTTAAAATGTATTAGGTCTTCCTTAAATATGCAAATTTCGACGGTTCTACCAAAATCATCATGCATAGGAACTATTTTGATTTTGGTAATATTCAATAAAATCCGAGACAAAAAACATAAAGATAATCCAAATCGAAATATTTTTTTTGTGTTATTATAATATAAATAAACTTGAAAAAATGCAGTCCTTACAAAAGGTTTTATTTTGAAAATTTCAAAATAAATATCCGTTTTTTTTTTTTTTTTTTTTATAATATAGCAGTTTAAGAATTTTTATATAAATGTATAAAATTTATCAACATGGCATGTACTAAATATCTAAGTAATGTCTCTGTTGTTATCCCAAAAAATTTGGACGTCGGATCAGTTCTTTTAAATCAAAAAGGCGATTAAAATTAAGTTAAATGAAACTTTTACGTTTATATTTACATTTTCATTTTACCTTATCAAATTTGCTGAAATAAACTCCCTATTAAATCAAAGGAGATTTTCATTGGCTTTTTAAATTGTTCTATCAAGTTTATTTGTTTAATTATAGTTAAATTTTTATACGTATTAAAATTCTTATAGCCAAATTTATTAATTAATAATGGTCCTTCCTTTTTTCTTATTGTGTTTTAAATATTGCTATTGTATTTGCATTTACAGTTAGTATTATTAATATCTTATTTTAGATTTTCTACATTTTAATTTATTTTACAAAAATTTTAAGATCTTTCCTGAATCTAAAATTCTTTTTTTTAATTTTTTTTCTGTTGAAATTAAAATTATGCTGATTATCCTCCTACCACTTCCCTCAATGTCCTTTCAGAAATTGAACATGTCTTAATTGTCTACAATCACAATGCATTTGTTGCTTACATATTTCCCGCAATTATCAGTGATGGCCTCTCTGTGTAATGGTTTATAATGGCATAAAAAAATAACTGCTCCACCCCAAAAGAAAGAAATTTTTCCCTTCAAAACGATTGATCTGACATTTAATTGACAATCAAGACATAAAAAATTAAGTCTATTTTTAATACTGAAATTGTTGCTTGGCCGAAAAATTTCGGAAAAAGATATAACATTTTAAACATTTGGAATTTTTTTAAATCAAATTGTTTATCATAGACTGAGAAAGATTTTCAACCACAGTATTGAGATATGAAAAGTTATTAATAAATTTATTTCGACGTTTTTATTATAATCTCTTGACACGATAATAATAATATGTTAATCTACTATGTATTGCATACTTTTAAAAATAAATGCTATGTATATATATATATATATATATATATATATATATATATATATATATATATATATATATAATTTCCAGTGGATAGAATCAAGGTAGAACTCAATGTCCAGAACATGATAAGAATAATAAAAGGTAAAAACACAATATTCCATGGTCCTAATTTTTAAATTGGAATCGTAATCATGATCCAATTCATCAGACATTTAATTCAAAAAGCTTTTTGGTCCTTTTTGATGAATTGGATTGACGTTGATTCCAATGTTTTAAACTATAATTATATTATATATGGAAATGTATATAATTATAACATATATATAACTTTATTAGTGTTTTATATTTAGTTATATATATATATATATATATATATATATATATAAGAGAATTTTGGAACAAAACCTTCGAATATAGCATATCCGCCAATATTCGTAAGGGAGAGGAGGACAATTTACATAGGTGCGTTAATGTATGTTTCAGCGATAAGCAGAGTGAGTGACGTAAGCAAGGTATCACGTGTGTTTTCTTTATATAGATTAAAGGATGCGCCCATTTAAGTTAGAATTGTTTTTATTTATTGATAATTCTTTCGTTGTTCTATTGCTTTAAGTATCATCTCTGTTTTTACTAATTGATTTTGATAGACTTTAGGTATTGTTTGTGAGTAGTCGTCGAATGTTACTATGTCGCCCTTCATTGAATTTTAATGTGTTATTAATGATTGCATCATATTCCGATATACTTAATATCCTGTCTAAATTTAGAATATATATATATATATATATATATATATATATATATATATATATATATATATTTATTGTTGTTTTGTGTAAATAAAAGAAATAACAGTAAGATATATATATCCGGGTTCTTTGTAGATATTTTATTTTTATAAAATAGTGCTATATGTAAATTTACATATATTAATATTATAAATTAATTGATTTAAAATATGTTTTTTCGCTTTACATTTCTAACCATGTTTCAAAATGGAAGCTAAAAGCTGAATTTAATTTTAATTAATTAAATTAAAGACATTAGTTCCATTTCATTCTCAAGCTAATTTTGGAGTAACTTTTAGAATTACTGGGTTTTTAAAGGCACAGCAAAAATCATAATTCACGTTTCCAAGGATACAGATAAAACTATTGAACCAAATAAGGGGTGTTTGGATGTTCATAATCGCTGTATTTTGATGTATCAGTTATTAGTTACGTTTTGGTAGGGGTTAGGGATGTATTTTCCAATGAATTCTGACATCCGTTAAATGCATGCCGTCTGGATTTTTTTTAAAAATTTTATTTTTAACGGCAAAAATTCTTACGGTATTTTTTTCTATTTATATACTTAAAGATTTTTTGGTGGTGTTTAGGTTAGAATACGTTTTATTTAACTACGATTTTTAAAAAAATCACTTTTAATTTTTAATATACAATATTTCTTTTTAAAACAAGTAAATGTATTAGAATCACTTACAGTATGTAAAATTATTTTCACATCAAGTATAAGTATGCATATTACTAAGTCACAATTTTTTTTTAAATTTATATTTAAATATTAATTAAGTAAAATTTTTGACAATGACGGAAAAATAGCTAATTAATTCCTCTGATTAATAAACTCTTACTTTTTATATATTTTATATAAATCCAGTAATATATAGTTTATCATGTATGCACAAAGGACATGGGTCATTTAATGACCTACATATTCTAGCTTTTCTTATTAACTTCCATTTTACTGTACATATATATATATATATATATATATATATATATATATATATATATATATATGTGTGTGTGTGTGTGTGTGTGTGTGTGTGTGTGTGGGTGTGTGCGTGTAGGTATGTAGAAAAATAGGATAGAACACGTTAGGTAAATAATCCAGGTTTCTTTTGTATTTTGTTTTTTATTTTTAAAATAACTGTGCTCCATAGAAGTAGATTATAATTATTTATTATAATTATTTTTTATAATTATAATTATTTTTTATAATTATTTTTTCATATAATTATAATATATATATATATATATATATATATATATATATATATATATATATATATATATTTGTTTGTGTGTGTGTGTCATGTATCCCAAAAGGATGTTTCCCTTGATCACTATAATCTTAGACAGTTCAAAGTTAGGGTAACCGTTATCTTCTACACCTATACGCTCAAAGGTTTTCTAACGTAAGCCTCTACCTTGAGTGGCCCCGGGCCTTGTAAAAAGTTAACCTTACTCGAGAAAACTTGTGAAATATTGCATGAAACTGAGAGGAGGATAAATGCAGGTGGCGAAAAGCTGTTAAATGAACCAAAATATTTGATGTATTGTTGATGATACATGGACAACGTCTAAGTGAAAATTTAGCCTGAGATTGGAGCATTTTGTCTTTCTTCCTGCAGATTATGTTTGCTTATATCAATTTTTCTATTTTCATATAAATTTATTGGAACAAAGGCACACTATTGGATTTCTGAAGATGCCAGAGAATAATTTCCATTAATTTGGAATCTTCCAAAAACTTTTGTAATTTAGCCAAGTGTCCGTTTTACAGAATGCGAAGAGTCATGTTTCTCTGATAAATTATTCTTTATTTTATTACCTCCCTTACATTTACGATCTCCAGAACCAATCAAACATTGTTTCTTCTTCTCCCTACGGTTAATACATTGGTGTTGTTTAACTTCTTTCAAAAAATATCCGGCATATACATAATATATCATTTGCATCCGACACAAATTTACATTCATCTATAGTAAATCCAACCGAGAATTTAAATTTCAATGACTTTGTTTGACTTGGCAGAATTCTATACATTATATATTTAATTTATTATTATTATGGCTAAAATCTGCGATGTATCTCCCATCACTTTCGGTTTTGTGACACATGTAAGCTACACTTAAAAAAAATCGCCTTAAACATTCTATTAATCAACGTTACTAAAGTTATCATTGTGTAGTTTTCTAGCATTCAAACTTTTTACAGACTGACCATTCTAAAGGACGTCCCATTACATTCGCAACAACAGATTCTACAATTATTTAGTTGCTGCTTCAACTTTCCTTGGAGCCACGGAGAAGTAATAGATAGCGACTTGTATTGAGAAATTGGGGAGCCGAGTTCGAATTCCACTCTAGTTAATTACATTCACCTACGTTCTAATAATTTTAAGAAAGGCATATCTTCTTTTCCCAGCTATGGATAAATACAGAGTAGATTTAATCCTCTAGCCCACCTGGAGAGGACTTTGCTCTGTCAGGCTAACCCAAGAAACACTACTGCTACAATGATTTTTGCACGTGTGAGCCTCTGCGATCCTAACGGTTTACGGGGATGTTGGTTGTGTAATTTCTCTTATTTTTCTGAATATTTTTTTGTAACACACTTATGGCTAATTTGATAATTTTTGTTAGTTTGCCAATGTTTTCATTTTCATTTGAAATTGTTCACTGATCACTACAAAATTAATTTCCACATTTTCACTAAAGTTACAATGATTTCACAAAGTCATGTTTTGCTTTAGATTTCATTCATAGATATTACTATATCAATGATTATATATTTGAAATAAAAAGGTAGATAACAACATCTATACACTTTTATATATATATTTAGAATATGAGAAGCAAACCTCGATTTGGATATTGAAATTTCGCAAACTACGTAAGTTATCGCAATATATATTTACATATATATATATATATATATATATATATATATATATATGTGTGTGTGTGTGTGTGTGTGTGTGTGTGCGCGCGCGTGTATGTGTGTGTGTATGAGAACTTATAAGTTAAAAATCATTGGTTATTTTCCCTGATTCATTCATTTGCCTTATGAATATCAGAGGACGGAATGAGTCAGTTAATTTAAGTTTTCATTTTGCCTTTATATATATATATATATATATATATATATATATATATATATATATATATATATATAGTCGACTCTCCGTCGACATATGAGGGTCAAACAGATCATTTATCCCAGGAAACCGACAATGACAACAGCAACAGATTTGATTATAGTGGTGAAGGTTTTGTGCAAGACCAACACACTTTTTGAAGGGCCGAATTCAGGAGACCTGATGCTAAATAAGATCCCCAAACGACGCTCCGCAGGTTTTTGAATTCAGAGTTGTCCTTCTCCTAGACCAAAGCCATCCAAGGCTAAAAGAACCCAGTCTGTCCTGCTATTTACCCATAGGTGGAGGGATATATATATATATATATATATATATATATATATATATATATATATATATGATAGAATATTGTTTTAAGGCATGTATGTAAGTAAAACATAATTTTAAGGTATGTGTTTTTGCAAATATAAAAGTGGACATTGAAGTCAACATCTAGTGATGACTGTCTGTTCCATGCTTATTTGCAATCGACAGTCCATATGCATTGTGTTTCTTCTTGACTGTTTATATATAAACGTCAGTGATGCATTTTATGTAGTCTATTGTATTGTTCTAACAGTTATTTTCATGGACGGTAAAGGTTATGCTTCGAATCATTCTACGAGCTATTGGATGGAAATTATTGTGAGTCCGGATGCAGTTTTCGGGCTATTTATACTGATGTTTCTTACCTCTTATTATTTATTATTGAATATTTTCGTCTTTGTTATAACGTTTAATTGTGTTTATATGTTTGCTTGTGGTTAATTAATATTTTTTTATTATTTATTTAATTTATTTTATTTTTCATTTGTTTAGATTGATTTATTTAATTTATTTTTGTTTGTTTATTTTTGTCTATTCTCGTACATTTTTAGTTTTCGATTTTTAAGTAGCATAGTAAAAATATATATATAATGTTAACTTTAGTTGTTAAATACAAATTCAATTTTAACTTGCCTTCTCTTTTATATAAAAATCGACAGTAGTTCGTATTATTGGAATTACTCAAGTCTGAAGCACATTGGTAGCCGGGAAAAGTGAAGAGGAATGCGAAAAGCGTGAGAAATACAGAAAAGTGAGCATGTTAGAAAGAAAAATAAATATCTACTGCAAACATCTAACATTGCAAAAGCAAACTTTAGGGAGGCAGCAGTTCGACATATTTGATGTGCGTGCGCAGGTGCATACTCGATAAACAATACTTAATACACAATGGGACTTTAATATTTCGCTGAAAATAAAAAAAGAGAAAATTTCTCAGAAATCTACGGTACAAATCGTTAGCTAAAATCTGCGATGTATCTTCTATCACTTTCGGCCTTGTGACACATGTAAGCTACGCTTAAAAAAATAAAAAAAACGTCATAAATCTTCTATTAATCAACATTACTAACGTTACTGATGTTCTATCTGTTCACAATTCAAGAATTTAATTTGAATTACATTTCCACAGCAGGGTGCAGAAAAGAGAAAACACGTTTGAAATTTCGAATAATATTCAGATTCTTATTTATTGTCTTAATATGGCGTCCATGTTAGCATAAAAAGAAAAGGAAAAATCGTTTCAATTAAAAGGCTGTACATTTAATTTACTAGTTTGTTGGGGTTTTTTTTCTGTACGGTTATATCGCTTATCAATTCCATAATTAAAACGATTTCATTTAAATTTCGATAAATATTATTTTCAAAAACGTTATTTTTTACTTTAATCAGCGTTTTCTCCCTAGGATATGAGTGACCATGGGTATCCAGAACTTCCTATCCTTCGTAACTCTCAATAAACTTTTACTTATCACCATTATTCCCACTCTCTATTCTAACATCTACTTACCCAAGCTTGTTATGTAGGTTACACGACAGTTTGCTTTGAAATATGGTTTCATCGCTACACAGCAATTACCAAGTTTCAAAAACAGAAAAAACAAAACATTCAAATTCAATTATATCAAATTAAAAGCATTAATTCTGTTTCATCTTCAAGCGAATTTTGAAACATTGTAATTCCTGTGTAACGATGAGAGCATATTTTTATATCAGTTAATTTATAATATTTATGCTCTGTTAATTTACATTGAGCACTCTTTTGTAAAAATAAAAATATCAATAAGAACACCGGATTACATATCTTACTGTTCTTTTTCTTTAATTGTATATATATATATATATATATATATATATATATATATATATATATATATATATATATATATATACATACAAGTATAGGATTGGTGTATACGGAATAAATTCCAATAATCAAGAAATACTATTCTTAAAAGAGTGCTCAATACAGAATAGAGCAAATATAATTTATTCTAAAGTTATAACATCACTACAAACATAGCAATTTTGTTTCAACACTTCTTGTGTCTTATCAAGTGATGGTATTATAATTTTCGAATAAATTCTCTCTCTCTCTCTCTCTCTCTATATATATATATATATATATATATATATATATATTTAGATATTTACACACACACACAAACACACACACACACACACACACACACACACACACACACACACATATATATATATATATATATATATATACGTTAAAGAAAAACAGACCATTTTAAGGTTCAATTATACTAATTTATTTCACCAGAGCTCTTTTAAAAGACGCCGGATCGTCAGATAGCACTTCTAAAATATGAAATGAAAATTGATGTGTAGTGTAAGTTTTTTTTAATTTAACAGAGAGTGTAATACGTAGTGATTAGAGAAACATGGTAGAGTTTAGAGAGGGTTTGATTTAATATTTCTCTCAATCATACTTAGTATTGGGGGAGGAGGAGTGACCAGACCATGACCTATTATACGGTTAACTTAACGGAAATGATATATTGAAATGGGAGGGAAGAAGAAAGAAAAGAAAAAGGGAAAAGAAAGTAGGGGGAAGTAAAGAGAAAGAGGCTGTAAATGGGTTTTACATAGGAAGGAGAGGGCTGGTAATTTATATATATATATATATATATATATATATATATATATATATATGCACATTGTATTATCTTCATCTTGGCTTCTTGGCGTTAGTTACTTTTCCATAATGTAACTTTCCTGCGCCTTTTCTATGAAGACATTCATCCCGATTTTTTCTGATGGTACTTAAACGTTATGAATTTAATCGCCGTCATAGAATGGCGACGAAGTCTCATCAGTTCACAGCTGAATTGGCTAAATGGAACATTAAGTTCTATCCTCTATGTTTCTATTCTCGCATTTTTCACTTGTCATAATCCCTTCCAGCTCCCTGCTTTCCAGCCAAATTTGATTTTCAAAATTTTAAATGCAATGTCTTTCACTATCTTATGTCCTTTTCATTATTCCCCTATTGTCCTCGCTCCTTTTTAACATTTCTCTTTTTCTTCTTTCAAACTTAGCAAACGATCGTGTCATAGTGACTTTACTGCCTTGTATCGGGTGATGTGATAATATTTAATTTTTTAAGGTATGCTATCTTAATGGCTGAAGATTGCATAATATCAAGAACACATTGTGTAGAAATATAAATAGTGTGGACATAGTCATTAACACTGTATGGCTTCAGTAAGTGAAAGGGTACTTCTATGGGATGTGTTATTCTCATGGCTATTACATTGGATATAGGTAGCAACAATTCTTCTTTAGTATATTTTCCTGACGGGATGGTTATTAATTTTCCAGGTCGAAAAGGGACGGTTAATAAGTTTATGGTCTAAATATAAGTCGTTTGGCGATTATTTGAAAGTTTAGGATTTCCCATCGTGTTATTTACTTTGTTATTTTACGAATTATTTTTAATAAATTTCAATCCTTCATAACACAAGGTGGGGATCTCTTCTTATCCTACAGACGGCGCTTAAGTAGAAAAGACGTTCTAACAATACATTTTTAAACCTACGTCGTCACAGTTTTATATAAAGGAAGTGAGGATCTGGACACTCTTAACGCCTGATGATTGTGAGACAAAAACAACAAGAACAACTAAGTGTCCACATTAAACTTTAAATCGTGCAAGCGATGATATATGAGTATTGTTTTATTTATATTTTGTCATTATTTTATATATATATATATATATATATATATATATATATATATATAAAGAAAAGAACAGTAAGATATATAATCTGGTGTTCTTATAGATATTTTTATTTTACAAAATAGTGCTAATGTGAATTTACAGATCATTAATATTATAAATTAACTGATTTAAAATATTTTTTTCGCTACACAGTTCTAACCATAAAAGCAAAAATGGAAGCTAAAAGCTAGAATTTAATTTTGTAATTAAATTAAAGACATTAGTTTCATTTCATCCTCAAGCGAATTTTGGAGTAACTTATTTTAAAAATTAATGGGTTTTAAAGGCACTGCAAAAGTTCATAATTCACGTTTCCAAGGATACAGAGAAATCCACTCATCCAGACAAAGGGGTGGTGTTGCGTGTTCATTATCAGTGTATGTTGTTGTATCAGTTATTAGTTACGTTTGAAGAAGGGTTTTTTTTGGTAGGTAGGGATGTATTTTTCAACGAATTCTGACAATATATATATATATATATACACACACACACACACATATATATATATATATATATATATATATATATATATATATATATATATATATATATATGTGTGTGTGTGTGTGTGTGTGTGTGAAAATATATAGAAAATAGGAAAGAACTGGTTAGGTAAATAATCCAAAGTTCCTTAGTATTTTTATTTATTATTTTAAAAAAATAGTGCTCGATACAAAAGTAGAGAATGAATATAATTATTCATTTAAAAATATAGATTCAACTCGCGACATATAGATCTCATGTTTCAAAACAAGAGCCGAAAAACTCAATATAATTATTTGAATTAGAATTGAGTTAAATAAATCTGTTCCATCTTCAAGCGAATTTTTTTTTTTGGAATATCTTATGAATATACTATTAAAACACGTAAATTTCAGAAATAAATTATTCCAAAAAAAAAATTCGCTTGAAGATGGTACAGATCTTACTTTAGCTCAATTTGATTCACATAATTATATTGAGGTTTTCGGCTCCTGTTTTGTAACATGAGGCCTCTTATGTCTCGAGTTGGAATCATATTTTAATAAATAATTATATATTATATATATATATATATATATATATGTGTGTGTGTGTGTGTGTTATATTGATCAGTGATATATACAACAATTTAAATATCTGCGAAGTGCCCTAGCATATGACGGAGAATGTGCCATCAAAATCTGAAGGGCCATTGGGATAGCGAAAAATACCTCCGAAAGGTTTACCAAAGTATTAAAAAACAGAAAAAAATCGCTAGAAACAACGTAAAAATAATTGAACTGTTACGAAATATCAATCCTTATATATGTCAGGGAATGTTGGACTATCTCCTCACAGTTGAAGAAGAGATTTTCAGCAAGAGAAATGTTGTTTTACAGAAGGGTGATGAGAATACTATGAACTGAAGTTGTGAGAAACGAGACGTTTTAGAGGAAATGGTAGCAAAAAGGAAAATTATCCTTAACACCAAGAACAGTGAGGTTCTATGACGCATATTGAGGTAATTAAGCTTGGAAAATGTTGATACACCCAGGACATGTTTAATACAAAATGGACAGAGAAAAAAATGCATAAATTAACTAGCAAGATTAAGTAAATGCACGGCGGAACAAGGTTTAGTGGGGAGAGCAAAAAGATAACATTTATTAAGAGATACAACGAACAGGATATGGGGAGAGTCATGATCGCTAACATCATGAATCGATACGGCTTATAGAGTCCTTCAGTAGAAGAAAAATATATTAATAACAAAGTTGAAAAATAAAATATGCGACTAGTTTCGTCTTGAGGGTCTTCAGCGTAATAAATTAATTTTCATGGATTTACATATACACAAAAAGGAGAGTGGGTATATAGTAGAGTTAATTTCATTCAGTTTTTTTTTTTCATGGGCTAACTTAAACCCACAAAGATAGCATGATATTTGTTATTGGTAGCATTCGTCAGAAACTGGCGAAAGGCATAACAAAATTTTGACACCTTTCATTGAAATTATCACTTCATCACATTTTTAAAAATTCATGCAACCAGGTTGAAATCTAAGGGGAATAAATATAACTGATAAACTCCTACCTTGTTTAGATGTCAAATCCCTATACTCCATATTTCTTGTTAACATCTGCCTTATTTTATAAAATTTATATCCCACAATCAACAAACCAATAGCTTAATTCATAAAAATATGCAACTCCTCACCAATCGATGCTATTTCATCTTGAACAATAAATTTGTAAACACAATTTACCTATCGTTTCACTTCTAAGTAGATTGTATTCTTTTAGAATATAATGAATCTAGTGCTTTCCTGAATATTTTACCTAAACAATCATTCTATTTCTCATATACTGATGACACTCTCTTAATATAGGCCAGGAAAACAAAACAATATTGTTATGGGGTCCACCCCTTTTTCATATAAGTGGACTCTACCAGTGTTACTTGGAGTGCTGCCGTTAAATACCCAGAGTTAGACAGTCAACGAGAGAGAATATACGGAGAGAGAGAGAGAGAGAGAATATACGAACGGAGATAGAGTGAGTTAACCTCTTGTAGAAGTCAGTTACAAGCACGTAGACTATAAGGAAGTAATACTTCGAGACTGTATATAGCCATCTGTATTTGCTACTAAACGTGTTCCTGGACTTACTAACAGTATTACTCTTTGTATGATTGTGTAAATACATTTTATTTCTTATATTTAATTATTGCGTTTGTCATTCCTTGGAGACCGAATTTGATCTCGGAATCCACAACAAATATTATCTGACCTGGATGATAAACTAAACAAAACTGAACATACGAGGAGCTTATAACTGCTCATTAAAAGAATATACATCCGCTAGAGGTCAGTTGATTATACGACATATCAACATCCGTTGGGTTAGTTCATGTCAAATATTTTATGGAGCATATATTGATATATATATTGAAGGTCGAACAAATGAATGGTAGATTTATAAATATGTAAAACAGATTCTGGAGAAAAAATTGTCTAGCAACCCTTGCAATTGATTCAATATAATCATTATATTGAATTAATAATATTATTAACATAACAGTATTAATCTAATACGAGATAATATACAGATATGTAGTTTACCTGTCACATTATTGTCACATGTTGCTATTAGTCTTAATAGAGACGAGTATTTTTTTTAACAAAATAAACATTGTGAATTGTTATGATGGATTCAGGATATGTGATATCATTATTCTTATTCCAAACTCAGATCATAGTTTGTTTTTTGCTTTTTTTGTTTTAATACATGTTTATATCAGCAATATCTCTTGGAACAATTGGCAAAAGAATTCTGATTGTTTTCTTCAAGATCATTCTGATACCAAATAGGCATACTTATCATATCAGCATGCCCTCCTCCTCCTCTCAAAATCGGTATTATGCTGTTTTTTATTTGTAGATTCTTTTGAGATTATTACGGAATGTTTAAATGATCCACATCCGTTTTTCTTACATCTCTGTTTGTAGACACGGAACATCATCATCAAGGAGAGACTGAGACGTTCATTTTCGCTCCGGAAGATGTTTGAAAATCTTTTTCTGATTTTAAGTCTTCACCCCTAACATCTAATATTTTGTAGATTGATGAAGTTTCTATATCATGTGATGGCAGTCAGATGTTAGAAGTCGATTTCTGATAGATGAAAAACGATGCTTTCATTGATGTAGTCATATGTTGTTTTGGGGCCAACATAACCGGTATACATCATTCTATTTGATAAGTAAAACATTGAGTTCTTTTATGAGATATGTGCCACCATTAAACAGCTTAGCATATGAAAGCCAATTTAAGTTGTTGGAAGTTGACTTTCTATGAAACTCAACATCTACCATTAGTAAAATATTCATGATTACTTTCAGTACTATTTTTTAACATAATAAAATTACTACTTTCATAACTATTTAACATATATTTAGTTAGTAAAACTTTAATTTCAACTATAATAGACCGAATTGAGATTCGTGTGTAACCATAGTAAGAACAGTAAACAACTAGCGGTCGGGGTGGGTAGCTCTGCCAGCTGAAGCAAAGCTTAAGAAATAATTCCGCGGCTATCAGATTTAAGAGTATAAAAAGCAGAATGTATCATTGCCAGGAGAAATTGTTTTCGTAAGTACGAGGTTTGTTCAGGACTGGTGCTATAAAAAAAAACTACAACACATACGAATTCGTCATTTAATCTCCTTCAAGTAGTCTCCTTCAGAAGCGCCAAACATTATCCAGCGTCATTTTCATTGATGGAGGCATTCCTGGAAATCTTTTTTGGGGAAAGGAACAGATGCCACGTCGCATTCCCTCAGGTTGCCCTCGGAGTCTTGGAATCTTGTTTCATTCAAGTGGGATTTGATTTCTGATGATAAAATAATGCAAGGAACAAGATTTGTGGAAAAAAAGTGGTTGTCGAGCCTGGGTAATGTTATGCGTAGTACAATCTTCTATACCAGCCATGGCTAATGATGGGACCTCTATTGTGTATTGAGACGAGCACACTCTACACACTTTCCTTCTAAGCACTACTATAAACAAGAGAGATGTAAGCGAGAACGTTATAAGTTAGTGTATTTGTACGACAGAGGTCAAGGTTAATCTGTGTTACGTGCCTTTACTGTGCCTATATTTGTTCTGATACCATAGGAACAGTCCGATACTCTTTGATCGGGCCGCGTAAACCTCCAAGTAAAAACCTATTCTTAAATATTCATTTTATTGTATTGAAATCAAATATCCATTGCTTGAGTTATTATTGTAACTATAGAAATGAAATCAGTTTCCATTTATATAAGTCGTTGCATTATTATTTCCCGCCAGATGTTTCTTGTGGCCATCACTGAGGATTGATTGCCAGTAAGCTTATTTCCTTTTTCAGCACCTCCCTCAAGATTACGATCATTTTACCATTATTGGTTTTCAGGTTGGAGTTCCATCTCTAGTAATTTCAAATGTTTTTAAGTGATTCTGAAGACCATTCTTTTTTTAGCGTGGATGACCATTAATACTTTCTCTTGCTTTTATTTTTCAGAATTTATTTCTCCTAAAGTTTTCCTTGTAACTTGTTGAAAGAGATGCATCCATTATTTGAAATATCTTATTTGTTTGCAAAAATATGTTTATTTTCCTGAATTCTACAAAACATTTCATGTGGCTTTTTTAAATCCTAAAATATTTTATGCATTTTAACACCAAAACATTGACTGTTTACTGATTATTTGTTTATATGGTCGACGTCATGCTGGTTTTCATTGGTAAAGTAGCACTGGGTCTTTTCAAATCTCTCAATACGTTATTCAGTGGCCTGAACAACTTTATAAGAATGCACAACATTTTCTTTCTTCATGAAAGTTCGACAAGGTAATTACCCCTGATTTCACTAGATTATTCAAATGACTTAAATAAGTCAATTGGAACACCCAGTGCATTTCCTTTATATAGATTTGAGTTTCGTCATCGATTTTAGTATCTTAGGTGATCGTCTAGATTACCGACTGCCGATCGCTGACTCAATGTCCTGCTTAAGAAGATTGAAAATTTATCCAGTATTCACTGTATTTTTCATACCATTAATATGGCTCCAACCTTTTGTGCAATCAAGTGATAGCAAGACTGGTGAATAGGCCAGCAGTCTTTGAGTATACAATTCATAATTTTAAAAAATATTTGGATATTTTTGATAATTTTGCCCACTTCATCTTCCAATCTTTTGGGAATGTTGTTTATAAACCAATCTTTTTTCTCGCGGGGTTTTCTTCAGTCTTTTTCTTGGGGGATGTCCGAAACCAATTTTTTGAGGTGTTTGTTCGAAATGTCTCAAAAATGATAAGTAGAAGTGCCAGGTTCATGTTCCAAACCTGTTCTTCCATTTCTCTTGACATCCATAGATTTATTCAATGTTTATTCTTGTTCAAGTTCCTCGCCACCGTTATCCGAACAGTGACATGCAATAATAAATGTTAATTCCTGACATACATTGGCTGCTCCATTTGAATGTCAAAATACTAAAGAGTTTCTGACAGTCAAAGGTAATCCTCTTTCCAAACTTAGACAACTGATCTGTATGGTTTCTCAAGGTATGAAGATATATATAAAAAATGCTCCACAAAGGACAAAAGCTTACCGAAATATAAGCACTCTGGACAGATGCACACAACTTATATATGTATATATATATGTCCATATATATAAATATATATATATGTATATATATATATATATATATATATATATGTATATATATATATATATATATATATATATATATATATATATATATATATATATATATACTATATATATATATATATATATATATATATATATATATATATATATATAATATATATATATATGATATATATATATATATATATGTATATATATATGTATATGATATATATTGATTATATATATATATATATATATATATATATATATATATATATATATATATATATATATAAATGATATTAAAAAAGGCGTATAAAAATCTATCTTATTCTTTTAAAAACCTTATTTTGCATCAATATGCCAAAGAAATACAAAATATATTACATAATGTGTATATATCTAATATTTAATATCAATATTAATTTTAATGTAATGCAGTGATTATTTTTATACACATGGAATAAAGTAACAAAGTATTTTTGCAACTTGTCATATATATATATATATATATATATATATATATATATATATTATATATATATATATGAGGCATGTATTAAAAAATACAAAATTTTTCTGTTTAATAATCTTTTTTTGAAAAATTTTATTGCAAGTTTTTTTTTTTTTTAAAATTTACAGTAAGTTCTTGAAAAAACATCCTAGTCGTTAATGTTTTTGGTGGGAATTTCAGGTTGTCGGCAACCATCATCATGGCTGTATGCTTTGATTTCAAGTATAAAATTGCTTATTATTTTATTTTAGAGATAATATTTTAGCTATTTTTGTACAATGTGGTTGGATTTTATATATATATATATATATATATATATATATATATATATATATATATATATATATATATATATATATATATATATAAATAGAAAATATAGAAAGAGAAATATAGCCTAGGTCATGTTTGGTTGAACAATCTGAATATTTTCTCTACTTTCATTTTAATTCTATCAAATTCAAGATCAATTTCTTAAAGTGTCGCGACGACAACGTTATCAAGAAAGGTTATATTGCATATTTAGATTTAAGTTTCTATTGAGCAACATTTAAAAGAAAATTCCTGTCCACATTCACGTTTTAGAGTATTATTAATTAACAATACATGTATACTCTACGATGAAAATAAACAAAATTTTTAAAATTCTTGAATCCCTCTATAAGGAAATTACAACCAACATAAAATAAGATTAATTATGAATATAGAAACAATGTTTACTGATAAAAGCAATGATTTGGTATGCTCAAATTGAAAAAAAAGATATTTTTTTAAATTGCATGTTGTCTTATTTTAAAACATTAATAAAAAAAAACATAGATTAAGTTGCCTCGTTTACATATTCTTAACGTTAATTTTAAATTGATTTTTTTGCCTTAGCAATTCACCCCTGAAGATGATCTTGATGAGATTATAAATAATTGGCAATAAAAAAAACAGAACCGAAAAACTACGGCGTCTTTCTTAATCAGTTTAATAATTTTAATTTAATTGATCCGAAGAATTTGAAAGTATTAAATAAAATAAATACATATCTTTAAATTATTCAATCAACACACACACACACACACAAACACACACACACACACACACACACACACAATTTATATATATATATATATATATACATATGTGTAAATTTTTCTTTTCATTTTTTTTTGCGGTAAAGTCTGATGATCCGCAGTCCTTAAAAGGGCTGTGGTCAATAATTTATTTGTCCTAACCTTTGTAAAATAGACAATGAGACAACAGTAAAAAATATAGTCGGACAATAGATTTTTTCCTATTGTCTATATATATATATTATATAATATATATAAAAAGATATATATATGTGTGTGTGAATAAATTGTGTGTCGAAGAGAAATCAAATGTTTTTTAATATACAAAAGAGACATTCGCAACAGCATCTTTTAATTTTTGGGAAATTCGAGTTTTTTGCGGCTTTCATTATCCTCACTTGCTTTGATATTAACGAATGACGAAAGACGTTTCAAAAATAGTTCACCCATTGTCGTGTTCCCGTATATATATATATATATATATATATATATATATATATGTATTCGGATAAATGTGTGTGTGTGTTAAATCTGTGTGTGTGTGTAAACCATTTTTGTTCTCATCATTGTAAACTAAAACGTCAAGAACGGATTCTTGTTTTCAAACATATTTTAAACATTTTTAACGATTAATTTAGTCGTCTACAAAGCTTGAGTTACATGCTCATGTGGTTTAGTGTATTTATTAAAGCAATAATCGTTGTAATGTCATCAATTGATTATAGAAGCAAAATCCATTTCGTGAAAGGTATCTTGATCAAGATTTATCAAAGTATTCTTGCCAATAATTCAGAACGAATTTTGAAGTTTAAGAGGCCGATAGAAAGAAAGGATATGATGGTCTGAGATCGAATTGAAGATTATTTACGACAAGTAAAAAAGTCCCCTCTAAGTTACTTATTATACAGTTTGGATAACACAGAATCCATTTCCTGTTCACATTCTGATGGGGTAAATTCGTCCACTTGATAATGTGATATTCCATTTATATGACAGTAGAAAAACCTGGACGGAGATTCATTATTCTAAGTGTAAAATCCGGCAGAGATTCCTAAATTCCATTGGATGTTTCAAGATGATTATTTGAAGTTCAATTTAAGGTTCAATAAAAAATTTATAAATCACCACCTCTAATTGAAGAGCAATTAAAATATACAGTTTAATATACTATATTTCAACATATATTCATTGTTAAATGAAAAAGATTGCCGCTTGCCATCGTTTTGGGCGCAGGATGTTAAGTGAATGTGTAACCTGATGTAAAAGTTTGTATCAATTTGTTAAAGTTTCTAATATCGGTAATATCGGTTTGATTTAATTATGTAACCATCATTATTTCCAACAGCTTAACAATGCGTACAAAATATATATATTCTGTAGGCGTTTAGGGAAAGCGTTTAAAGAAAAAATTTATTCTGAACAAGAAAAAAACTTCGTTAAAAAATTTTTTGAAAATCAATGCATTATATTAACCAGTTTAAAATTTTATCTGATGACATACAGCTTACTAAAAACGGAAATTTTTTATTAAAAATCGAAGAGATGGCTCATATTAATACATATTGTTATAAAAAAATATCATAAATATTATGTCTTTATGTATGATGTCATTATTCCTTCGATTTAGAAACTTATCCGATTTTTTTGTTAAAACATTCGCCCGAAATTTCATCATTCAAACGTTACAATCAGCCACCCCAAAATTTATTTTTTAAATATTATTTTATCATTTCTAGCAGTTTTACATTAAACAATATATAGAAATGTTATGGTCCGTTACGGTCCACGGTGATAGTCAAGGTAGAACCAATAAAGAAGAACTCGAACACGGATATGGAATAACACAGATATATTACAAACAGGAATATATACAGAGAAGGAGAAAATGTTAGTACGAACAATCAGGTTTAGTAGTAATTGTCTGAACGCGACTCTGTTTCGGACTGCCTCTGACTCGACTGACTGACTCGTTCTGACTGACTGACAAACTCATGACGGACTTCACCCAGACTTCCAGACTGAACGGTATTTAGTCACCCATACCCATGAGGGTATCATGTTTAACGGCACAAGGCCGGTTTAACGTGGGGATCTCGAGCCCGTGGCTTGGCCGTGGGATCATAAATATCTTTTCAACCCGTATAAACGGGTTAAGGGTCGGTTTACCTCCCCCAAAGATCAGCTCCGCCCTTCGGCGTAGCCTCGTTCTGGTTCTTCCTAGTCCCGAAGGCAGAGAGTTCAACCAGATGGAGATAAAGAAAAGAAACAGGAAAGGGAGACGGAGAAAGTATATATACATACATATATATTTAAATATAAAAGTGGATATTCAAGTCAATACCCAGAAGCGACACCCCAATTTCATGCTTAAACGCGATCGTTCGTTAAATTAAAGTAAAATAAATTAATCCAAACCTTTAGGTAAGTAAATATATAAAGTAAATAGTAAACAAATTAAGAAACTACGAAAGGACACATAAGCACAAGCAAAGGAAATAATAGCAAACATCAATAAAATAATAATTAGTAAATAACACGTCTTAACACAACAAAAAACGGCATCCGGATCTACAATAATTTCCACTCAATTGTCCGTAGAATGTATGCCTGGTAACGCCTACCTAAGTAATCGTTAGAATAATACAATAGACTACACACAGTGCATCACTGACCTTTATATATAAACAGTCGATCAAAAACACAATGCATATGGCCTGATTCTTGCTTCTTCGTGTTGCTTTCTTGCGCTCTGTCACTGATATTGAGCACTTTAACAAAGAAATATGGCATACCTTAAAGATAAATGTGTATGTGTTTGATATTCATATTCTCCTTATCTTAAATAAACTGGGAACATCTGATCATATGCTGTGAATTATTTTATCTCGAAAAAATTGGTAATACATTAAACTATTATTGAAACTTTTTTAAGCCGTGTATACTGCCAACTTATGAGGATGTTCTGCCGATTAGTAAACATATCTTGTTTAAATCTCCCAATTTATTGATTAATTTAATTCAGGAGAATCAAAAAAACACATTTGTAATCCAAATAAGAATTTAATTGGCATTATCCACAGTAATTTAATTCTGTCAATTAACAGATCTTTCATTCGTTTTGTACATTCTTATTAATAAAATAATGCGAAATAATGGTAAGCTGCATAAAGTTAAAATTATATATACAGCGATGAAAAAATATGGCGTTACAAATGTATCAATAAATTAAACACCAATATAAAAACTGTTGAAAAACAATTCAATTGATGTAAATCCTACGACGTAAGATATGTTTTTTTTCCAGATAAAAATAGAAATGATAGCTTTAGTTTAAAATCAGATATAAATTACTGGCAAGCAAAGTTCTTTAACCTCTTTGAAACCAGATTTTCTTGTGCGGAAGAAAGAATTGTTTAAATAAATTTGAAAAATTATGAATAAATACAATTAAATTCGTAAACTTGAAACATAACGTTTTAAATAACAAAAAATGTTCTAAGATATTTAAGCAAAGAAATCAAATTTTTCTGGAACCAGTAAAAAACAGAACCACATAATAAGAATAAGAATCGAAAATCTAGTAAAAATATGATTTGCAACACAAAATTGCAATATTATCACCTTAAAAAAATGGTTGCTGAAACCATTAGGTTTATAAAATCAGAAATTCATACACAGATGGGCTCAAATACACAGCACAGTGGATGGCTTGGTGAATCTAATGACAGGAGCCCAAAAGAGTGTGAGTTCAATACCCAGAGAACTTT
>CAHIKZ030001614.1:592500-631027 GCA_903632075.3 Acanthosepion pharaonis | reverse complement strand
AACATAGTGTTATCTTGAAAGCCCTTATATTATTATTAAGAGAAAAGATCCAATTAATTTTTGAATAGAAATCTTTTACTCTTGTTTAGATGATTCAAAATTTTGATTAAAGTCTTGTTTTCATTGCGTCTTGTTTTCATAGCAAGTTTTAGGTATTTTTTTTTTCGATGGCAGACACATTAATTTGAAAATTCTTGCAAAAATCAAATACTAATGAGATTTTAATGAACCTTTCAGGACTTATTCATAAGGGAATGAAATATTTTTAGACATGGTTTTAATAGAAAATCTTGGATGAAAAATTTTTTGTCTGTCTTTCACCCCACTTGAAATCATGAGAAATTCAACGTGATAATTTTTTTAGTATCTATATTAATTAAAACAGAAATCTTGGAAGAATTTAAATCACTGACTTTATTTTGGAAAATCGGACCCCATCTTACGGAAAATCTGCTCTGAATCGAAAAATAAAAAAAAACAGTATAAAACAAGGACATTATTTAATTAGAAAGATTTTTAATTGTTTTTATGAATAATATATATTAAGGACAATATTGTCTTAAGATAAAAAAAAAGGATTTTTTGATGAAAAATGAATTTTTACAAGATTTTCTTTCATTTTTTTTCATTTTAATGAGAATAATTTATAATATTTTTAAATCTTATAAAATTAACATTATTAAGCAAAAATATATTCATATATACTTATTACAATCTGACAATCCGGAAAATTTTTAAAATAATTTTGAATTTTGATTTTTTTTTTTTTTGTATGTGTGAAAACGTGCCACATTTTATAGATACGGTCGCACATACACGAAACTGTCACAAAATAAGTACGGCAACTATATATATCAACTTCTATGGTTTATTTAATACCGAAAACTAAATTTTATGGCTTCAACTAAATATATTTAGAATGCAATTTCATACCTTCAACATACCTACAGATGAAATGTATTGTTGGTAATTCAACTACAGATGAAATGTATTGTTGGTAATTCAACTACAGATGAAATGTATTGTTGGTAATTCTACTATAAAATGTATTGCTGGTCATTTTGCTATAAATATACATTGTTGGTAGTTTTACTATTAAAAACGTATTTTTATACTTTCGTAATGTTTTCTTTTTTATTGAGGGTGCTCTATTTGCCCATAGCTAGGACCCTAACAGGTGCAACCACACTGGGTCAGAATCCACCTGTTAACAACAATTAGGTTGTTCCGCTCACCACAAAGACTCAGATTAAGGGCCTTGCTGCCGGATGTAGTTTATCATCATTAACTTTTTTTCAACAACAAAACTTTTTTTTTCATTTTGCCTTTTAACTCCATATGTCTTTGTTTCTTTCTTTCTTTCTTTCTTTTCTTTCTTTCTTTCTTTTTAAAAGATTTCATTGTTTCTTTTCTTTCTTTTCATTTCTTTTTCTCCATTCTTTTTCTTTCTTTTTCTTTCTTTTTTCTTTCTTTCTTTTTTTTTTTTTCTTTTCTTTTCTTCTTTCTTTCTTTCATTTTTTCTCCTTCTTTTCTCTTTTTCTCCATTCTTTCTTTCTTTTCTTTCTTTCTTTCTTTCTTTTTCTTTCTTTCTTTTCTTTGTTTTCTTTTCTTTCTTTCTTTTCTTTCTTTCTTTTTTTTTTTTTTCATCTTTTTTTTCTTTCATTTTTTTTTTTTTTTTTCATCCTTCTTATTTCTTTTTTTTTTCTTTCTCCGCGTCCTTCATTTTTTTTTCTTTCAACCCTTTCTTTCAACTTTTTTTTTCTTTCTTATCTTTTTTTTTTTTTTTAAACCATTCTCATTTCTGGTTCTCCCAGGTCATTTTTCCTTTTTTCTTTCTTTGGGTTTCAGTATTTTTTCTTTAGTTTTCTTTTCTGGGTTAAAAAGCATTATTTCTTTTTTAATTTAATTTCTTACAAAATTACTTTGCAACTAAATTATTACCAGAAATAAATTTTTTTTTTTTTTTCTTATTTTCAACAAAACGATTTTTGAAAAAAAATTTACCAGCAATTCGTTTTTGAATTTTTTTTCTTTTTAAAACCAGTTTCACATTTTTTTTCTTTTTTATTACCAGAAATATTTTTTTCTTTTAAACAAAAATCTTACCTGGAAAAAAAAAAATTTTCGGATTTAAATTTATTTTTGATATGAATAAAACAAAATAAACCAAACCAATATCAACCAAAATACATATTTTTCATTTTTTTCTTTCTTTTTATCGGCATTAAATTTCCATTGATTTTTTATGCCATTTTTAATAAATAAACCAATCATTCATAACTGATTATTCTTTTAAGTTTCTTTTTCTTTATATATAAGATTTTTGTTTTTTTTGATTAAACATTTGATGAATGAAATGCATCATTAAAACTGGAAATAAGAAAATCTAAGAAGATAACGATTTTCATTTTTTTTCTTTTTTTCTTTTTCAATTTGACTTAAAAGCCAATCAGTCCATTTATTGTCACAATGCGAATTGTATAACAAAAACTTTTTTTACCAATATTTTTACGTTTTATATCTATGTTCCTTCAACTTAAAATGATGAAATATTGTTTTCTTTTTTTTTAAGAAAGGAAAATCCAAAAATTTAGAAATTTTTCACTACATCCAGATCTTTTATGGTTAACATTAATTTTTTTTAAAATACTGAAAGATGAAACTTTTATTTGTCAGTCAAATTTTCTGCCCAGATTTCATTTTTATTCTTATAAATTTTTTATAAATCTATTTATATATATTCATATATCGCCAAAATTTTTGCACAACATTATCAATTCATTCTTTTATATTTTTTATTTTCAAAAATTTTTCCTTAATTCTTTTTCCTTTAATGTTTCAATTTTCTTCGATTAGAATTCATTTTTAATTCTCACTTTTCTTTGGAATTATTTATATTACTCCGATTTTTCTTCTTTTTTTTATTTTTTTTGTCAGTCTTTTTTTCTAAGCCCTTTCCATCGGCAATTCCAATTCTTTATTTTTCATATATTCTTATTTCATTTGAATAATATTAAAAATTTTTTAAATTTTGATTTTTTTTATTTTTTTTTTTTTTTATTTTATTAAAAAATATGGGTCTTAAAAGTTTTTTTCTTTTTTAACTCAAATTTTTTTCTGATGTCTTCAATATGAAATCGATTTAATTTGATCCTTCTATATTTCCTTTTTATATATATATATATATAATATATATTTATATTTATATATTGATTATATATATATATATATATATATCAGAATGTTGTTTTTTATATATATATATATTTCATATATATTATAAATGAAATTATTATAAATAAAATCTTATATTTTAAATCATTTATAAAGATAATATTTTTAGAAAAATTACGCTTGCAAAATTTTTTTTTTAAGATTATAAACTGTTATTTTATATGATATTTTTACATAAAACATTTGTAAATTCTAGTTATGTTTTATAAAAATTTAAATATATTTGAAATTTTTTAAATTAAATATATATATCTTTTTCTTCAATGAAATTCATTTTTTTCTTTTTTTCAACTGCTTTGATTATTAAATCAAACAAACACAAAACTAGAGACAAATCTCATAAATGATTTTTCAATTTAATAAAATTTATATATTCTAATTATATTTTATATTCTTGATAAATGAAATATATATTTTATTTTTCAGTTGAAAAAAATTACATTCCTTATATATTTTAATTTAATTTTTCCTTATGATTGGTAAATTTTTAAAGACCCCAACTTTTTATAAATTAAGGACATTAATAAAATATTAATCAAATTTTTTTTTTCAAATAAATATTTTTAAAAAAAGATCAACGTGAATGTACTGCATATTCTATAATTTGTTTTCATTTATCAAAAGATTATATTTGATTTCTTTTTTTTTATTTCTCATTTTCAAAAGTTTATTGAACAATAGTGGAAAATCCATTTTTTTTATTGGAAATTTTTACCTTTTTAATTTTAAAAATTAAGTCTTTATTTAACATAAATGATTTTTTTTTATATATTATTTATATTTTGTTTCCTTTTTTTCTTTTCTTACCTGGTTTCTTTTTTCAACATAATTCTTTCTTTGTATTTTTGAACAGAATAATATTTATATTTTGTTTATGTTCAGTATTGTATAATTTTCCTCTAAAATTAAACAAAATTTTATATTCCTTTAAAATGGAATTTAATTTCTTTATAGTGTTTCCTGGATTTTTTAATTTATTAGGTAAAAATCTGAACATCTAAAACCTAACTTTAAAATTTTTTTTAAAAAATAATAATTTAAATTCTTTCCTTTTTTTGGGTTTTATTTCATCTTTGTCTTTTTTAATTTCTAATTGTTTCTTTTGAAATTCTTTTTTTTAAAGTTTTTTCAATTTTTGGTTTCTTTTAAATTCTTTTAAAACCTTCTTTTCTTTCAATGTCAATATATTTATTTTCGAATTCATGAATTCATTCCCTTCTTTCAATATTTCTTTTTTTAAAAAAATTTTAAATAAATCTATTATAATATATTTCTTTTTTTCTTGAAAAAAAAATTATTAAAAAAAATGTAATCATATAAGTAAATTTAATAACACTTTATTAATTTTCTTATATTTTTTTTTCTTTTCTTTGATTTTTTTTTTTAGATTTCATTTTTAGAAAATAAAAAATATTCTGGTTAAAAAAAAAAAAATGTATTCAAAAGTCAGTCAAATATGATTTTTTTTCGATATAAGATTTTCTTTGATTTTTGATTGAGAAGTCAATAAACGGGGAAATAAATCCAAAATTAGAAAAAAAATATTTTTTTTTAAAAATGTTTATAAATCTTTAAAAAATTTACTTTTTAATTTTAAATTGATTTATTTTAAAAATCAATCTTTCTTTTTTTATAAAACTTTTTTTAATTAAATACATCATATTTTTGTTTTATGAGTTTTTAAAATGTTATAATATACAATGTATCTCTTTTTAAAATTTCCATCCTTAAATTACAATATTTCTTTTGAAATATTATATATATATATATATATATATATTTATATATATATATATATATATATATATATATATATGATATATATAACCCAAAATTTCTTTTTTTTTTTAAGTTTATAAATTCTTTTTTAGATACAAATAAAACCATTAAATAAATGTTTGTTTATAATAAATAATTAAACAACAAATAACTCTGCCTTTTCACTCCGGATTAAAAATTTCTCTAAAATATTCGTCCTTCACATTATTAATTGTTTCCTTTATTTATCGATTTGTTTAAATAAATTAATTTGTTTAATATATTTATTAAATATCAAAATATTTATTTATCTTTTCTCTAAAATTTTCATTTTTGTAAAATTAAGTTCAATTTGATTTTTATTTTTTGAAAAATTTTTCAATCTTATTATTTTAATAAAAGATATTAAAAACAATTTTAAAATCTTGGAAAATTGAAAATAAATTTCAAATATTCACCTTGTTTTCTTTTTTTCTGTGAAAATTTTGGAATTTTTTAATATATAATGAAAATTTTGTAAATTAGTAATATTTTTTTGTAAAAATTTCTCATGGACAATTTAATTTAAAAATTCAATATTTTTAATTAATTTTTTATTTTTTATTTTTCAAACAGAACATTTATTTTTTGAATATTTTTTGATTTAAAAAAAAAAATAAACAAATTTTTTATATATATGATATATATTTATATATATATTATATTAATATATATATATATACTAAGAAAATTTCAACATGAGAAATTTTTTAAACTAAAAACTATTCAACAATTTATTCATTAATTTCCTATATCGTAATCAAATGCATACTAATTATAAACAAAGTAGAAAATTTTCTTCTTAAAAATTGAAAAATAAATGTATATCAAACCAAAGATTCTAACATAAATTAAATTAATCATATACTACACTAAATCTAGTATATCCAACTCAATTATTCGCAATGATTCTTCTCATAAATGTTAAATTTGCAAAAAAAAATTATAGTTTAAAATTCAATTCCCTTTGGAAGATTGTATCTCCAACAAATTAAATAATATTTATGTTGGTCATATATAAAAATTTCGTTTTCACGACGCTTGACACTACATTTGAATGATAACTCTAATTTTTTTAGGCATTTAAAACAACATGCCTGGCCGCATACACAATTCCGAAAAATCCTTGTTGAAAACACAACTATACTTAAACATAAAAAAAATAAACAAAAACTAAAGATTCTTGAATCTATATACATAAAACCTAACCTGAAACAAAATAAACTATTGAAACCTAACCTGAACAAAATAAACTATGAAATCTGCACAAATATTCTTAAATTCCTATAACTGATAACAGAAGCCATTGGTTTGTACCAACGGCTTCCCATACTTAATACTTTAGTTTTCATTCTCGAGTGGTCATGTATGACGTCATGAGATGCGGTGCGATTTTCGATTCCAGCGTCTTGCATGCACGAGTTTCTCGTTGCCTGAAAATCTTCCATGTAAACAAAAATAGACTATCATTATTGTTTTGTCTTTGTATTGTTTAATATATTGTAATATATTGTCATCTTTGATAATGGCTTATGTAAGCTGAAAGCTTAGATAGGATTAAAATTTATGTATCAATATGGTGATTTTCTTTCTTCTTTTAATGATAATGTTATTAAGCTTATCAGACGATATGAAAGAAATTTACATAAAATAAATAGACAAAAACTTGTCTATATTATTTAATGAAACATGCATCAATGAAAAACGAATGCCAAAATTATAAATATAATTAAAATTTTACATATCTCGACACCCCCCTTAAGAACGTTTCGATATATTTAGATTAAAATAATTTTATGTTATATACACTTAAATAAATTATATATTTATGATCTAAATTCGTCAAAAAAATTTATTTTTCATTTTTTCCATTTCCAAAGTTTGATATCATTTTGTTAATTATTTCACACAATTTAAAAACTATATGTTGAATTTTATTTTTTCTCCTGATTTCTTTTCTATCGCTATATAGAAAACAAAAATCCATATTTTTTATTAATATTTATATATCTAATTTAATTAATAATTATATTTTAAATGGATTTTAAAATCTAAAAAAAATTTTTTTTAATATTAATATTTTTATTTCAATTAAATTCATTTAAAGAGAATTTTAATGTCGAATCTTGATGTTTTTGAAATTCAGATGTATTTTTGAAATCGTTCCTAATTAGGAATTAAATATATATATATATATATATATATATATATATATATATATATATATATATTTATTGGTTTCATTCTTAGTATATATAACAAGTTTCTAAATATAGGATTGTTAATTTAATTTGAAAAGTTTTAAAACCATTTATTTTATATTATTCATCATCACTTTATAAAATTGTTTTTATAAATTTGGCATATAATAAAATATATTTTTTGTGATTTATAAAATATTTATGTTACAAATGTATTTTAAATAAAAAAGAATATATATATATATATATATATATTGATATATATTTTTATATATTATTGAATTAGAAAAGTGGTATTTTGATAAAAAATTTTCATGAAAATAAATAATTAATTGTACCTTCAAAATTGTTTGAAATTTTTTATAAATATATTTAAGTTTATGAAGAAGTGATATCGGTTGTGTATTCATTGGTACATAGAATTTTATATTGCTAAAAGATGAAGTGTGAAACATATAGAAACAGATTTGAGATTCTTACGTCAATTCTATATATATATTTAATATATATATATATATATATATATATTTTTATGAAACCTTTAAATATATTAATTTTAGATTATTAATATATATAAAATCATGTTTTCCATTTTTTTCAACAATTTTTCTCTTCAAACATTCCTCGTTCGGGACATTATAATCCCAAATTCCATTTTCTTTTCATTTATGATTTTCGGTGTTCATTCGTGAAAGAATTTTCTATTATTATTTTTTCATTTTGCATTTCTTTATATATCTATATAGAATATTTTTCTTATTCCTCTTTTCTTTCAAGACATGCTTCCATTTTTTATCTTTCCGTTTTTTTATAAATTTTTAAATTCTGATAGTGTTGTTTTTTTAATTTGAGAGTGTTCTATCATTTGTTCATTTTACTATCTAAAAAACAATTTAGTTTTTACATTTTAAAAATTTTAATTTTTGAATGATAAAGATCTTTATTTAACTCTTTCTTCACTTAGCCTTTTTTTCGTTTTTTTTTATTTTTGGTTTTATATCTTAAGTTTTTAAAATAAAATTTTTAATTTAAGGTTTAAATAATTATTTTTTTTTTATTTATCATTTTTTGAATTGATGTGCAATGCCTTATTTCCACGCTTTTTCACTGAATATAAAGATAAAATATAGATGCATGTACTTATTGAATATATACATAGATATAAGATATATACATATATTTTTGTCATGCTTTCAAAATCTGTATTCTTTTTGTCTGTGCATTTATTTTGAACTATTATTTAAATAGAATAGATGTTAATAGAACTATGAATATCTTTCAACAGGTTATTGATAAAAAATGAGTAAATATATTCCATGAAAAATTAAAATTTTACTTAAAAAATAAATGTCATGGGTTGAGTATCCAAATTTTAATGTTGAAAATTAAATAAAATTTGTAAAAGTTCACAGAAAATAACTAAGAAAATTTTATCTCTTTTTTCGATATTATATTTTTAATTATGTGATTTTTTAATAAATTAAAAAAAACTGATTTATTAATTCATTCTTTGAAAACTTGTTTTAAATAAAAATTAGAATGTTTCTTTTAGATTTTTATTTTTTAAAAAAAAATCTCATTTCAATCAGTGCCCAATTTAAATTTATTGTTTGACTTTAAAAACTAAAAATAATGATTTATTTCGGGTTTTAATTAAGACATTTTGGTGAAAAAATTGGCTGGAAACGAAATAGACAAAGAAATAGTTGAAAAGCGAAATGCATTTCAAAAATTGTTAAAAATCTCTTATATCTTTATCATTTATTTTGTTATTTTACCGATAAAATTTTCAAGATATTTTGCAAATTTTGAAATGAAAAAAAATTTTATTTTTAAAAAATTGTCAACAATTTGGAACAAATTCATCAGATACAAAATGTGTTTAATTTTATATTACATATAATATTATTATATATATATTTAAATATAATATAAATGACAATTTTAAAAAATTAAGTAACCTCACTGTGCGTTTAGAAATTGGCAATGCGGATTTTCTCTAAGCAAAAACGAAACGAATTTAATTAAAGAAAATTAACTAAAATGTACCAAAAACAAAATTTTTCTTAGATAAATGAAAATGGCATATTCCAATGCTATTTTTATATTTTAACTGAAAAAAAACGTCAAGAAGATCATTGTGGAGAATATTGTCATTATAACTATATATATTTTTTTATTTTTATTTTGATTTTACATGTACGTTTGTTTCTATATAAATTTTGTTAAGAAATTTGAAATAAATAAAAAACCTGAAATAATTAATTCTAATGTCCAGTAATATTCTATGGCAGTACGATTAAAAAATTGGCTGTTTTGAATTCTTTTCTTTTTTTTTATTAAAAATCAGCTTTTTTAAATAGTATTTTATTCATAAATATGCTTTTTTTTAATTTCTATCATATTACTATATATATATTTGGAGAACAAAAATGGCAGATTTTAAATATAAATGGGACAAAAAAAATATTTATGAATTTAGTGTTTGAAGATCTTAGTTTATCTATAATGGTTTTAAGATTTTCATTTATATCAGTTTGAATGAATGTTAACATACTGGATTAAATATCCAATTATACTAAAATATATATAGATATGAAAATATTTTTAATATATATAAAACGATTGAAAAACTAAATCATAAATTTGTCTTTAACTTCATATATAAATATGTAATAAATAATGGAAAGTTGATATGTGACTTTTCAATTCATAGATTTTTCAACAAGTAAAATATATACCTTTACGAAATCTATTCACTGAGATTATATTCATAATTTTAATTTCTTTAGATGAAAAGTTAATCAAGAACACAATACATTTGAAAATATTTATAGAAAAATCTTTTTTTTTCTGGGCATTATTTGACATTATGAAATCGACTGAAACCGAGATGCCATTTCTTTACCAATAACATTGCCATAGATTTCTTCTTTGTATCTTATCAAAATTATCTAAATATATAACATAGCAGCAGATATAATATAAAATATGATATTCAAATAAATTTTAATAAAAAGTAAAATAATCAAAGATCGGTCATTTGTTTAATAAATTCATACACGCGTAAAAAAATCATGTTTAAATTGAAATATATAATTGAATTTCCAGATTTTTAATGATTTATTTGTCATTTCTTTCTAAATAAAATCTTAATCCACCCCAAAGATAGAACCCGGTCTTATTTATTATTTGTTAATAGCTTTTTCAATCATTCATGCCATTTCCAAGTTATATTACATGTAAGTGAATTAATTTATTTTTTAATTTTTACTTTGATTTACATTCAAAATTTTATTAAATTTGATCTTCCGCTGTATGTTTTAAAATTCATCAAAATATTTTCTATTTATTTATTTTTTTCAAAAAATAGTGGATCTAATTTAATGACGATTTGATTTTGAGTATTCTGTCAGTCAGTTATGTGCCATATGTGATATTACATTTTAAGCGATCATGTATCTTTCAATACATGACATGATTTTAATTTTTTTCGTCCGCAATAGGTTGCCATTTCTTTCTGCGGTAGACCATTTGCCATCTAAGGCTATATAACCTTCTGTCCTTTATTTATCCATAGCTACGTAGAAGGGAGTCATATCTTTCCCAAGTTTATTAGCACAAAGTGAATTTAATGGATTCGACTGAATTACAACTCAGCCCTTCCATTCCTTAATCCAATTCCCATTATTGAAAGTCACTGTATTTATTAAATTCACTGATAAAAATGTCTGTTTGTTTAATTTTTTGGTCTGTTTACGTGGAATGTTCAACAACTTATTTGATAATTGTAAAATATCAGTGAGTTAATTAACTATGCCGTGATAAAAATTTCTTTCAACATATTAAAAACGTATTTGACGTAAAGAATGTGATGGATTTGACTGGAATTCGAACCCGTTTCTCCGATTCCTCAATCCGAGCCGCTATCCATTATTCTACCGTGCCTCCCAATAAGATAAGTTACCGGAGAGAAAAAAAAATTGAGTATGTATTCATTTATCAGGCCATTCGTTTCAAATACGTACAGAAATGTTAATACCAGGGATAGTTTTATAAAGTTAGAGAACGAGGCAACAAATTCGAAGGTTTTTTGAATAGAAAATTTTCTAACGGTAGATGTGTGTTTAAGGACAATTACTGATAACTATATACCCAGTGACTTTTGAACTCACTACATCAGATCGCAAAATCCATTCTATAAAAACATTTTAATTTGGAAACTTTCATATTACAAATACATTGATTCTAGGTCCCATTGATTTCCAAGAATAGCTTACTTCAGGGTTCATCTGAAAATAAAACATGAGGATCGAACTCACTATTCAATTCGTACAAGACATTGCCGACGCTATTTCTGGGACACTTTGAAAAATGTGCTTAAAGATGTTTTTGCTGCCGAGAGCTTTTGTGTTGATGAGTAGATAGTTCAGCAGTAACTGTCCATTAATGGTATAACATTGATTGATGGGTTTGTCTTTGGTTTCATGTTTTTTTTATTTTTTACTTCAACGACACTATTTTTCACTATTTTAAATGATTTAATGATTTAGTCGGTCGAACATCTACAATATGAAATTTTTTCTGCAGGTAAATTGTACCCTGACCATTACATTTGAGTATCTTTACCATTCACTGCGAAAACAACTAAAATCCTGAAGAAGAAGAATGCATTCAAAAGAAGTCATCAGTTTGGTCCAAAAGAAGAGAGAAGACGGGCTCAGCATCCGAAAGATCGCCGCTGAGATGAAGCTATCGAAGTCAACAGTTGAATACATGCTATGTACAGACTATGAGCGGAAGAAGAAGAAGAGAGAGGAAAAAAAAAAACAATTTCCAAGAGAACAGAAAGAAGAATGAAGAGGAGTGTTACGAGGTTGTTATCATCTGAAGAAAAGGTGACAGCGAAGAAAGTAAAGGAGAAGTGTGAACTTGACGTCAGTGTTCGAACTGTACAAAGAAAGCTACATTGAAATTGGACTTAAGTATGCTAAAATCAAGAAAAGAATTACACGAACGAAAAACACAAGGAGGCAAGGCTGGGAAGCACCAAAAGATGGATAAATAAACCATGTCGACTTCAAGAAAAATATTTACTGATGAAAAACGTTTTAAGTTCGATGGACCTGACGGGTGGTGTACATGGTCGAGAAAAGGTAACCTATTATTCTCGACAAGAGACAGATGGGAGGAGAAGGAGTCATGGTTTGGGGTATCGTATTTCCGAATGGAAACTTGTGGCTTGAGTGGTTAAAAGGACGTCAAAATAGCTTGAGCTACAGAGAACTTTTGGAAAAGAGAGCCCTACCACTCATAGAAAAAGAAATGCGAAGTAATTTTATTTTGCAGCAAGATAACGGCAGCATCCATGTGGCCAAATCAGTGAAAAATTGGATGTATGAAGCAAGTATAACTACTCTGGAATGGCCTGCAAGAAGTCCAGACTTAAATTTAATTAAAAACATATGGGAAATGCTTGCAGAGCTTGTTTACGACGGGCCAGAAATAACAAGAGAGGCTGAACTGTGGCAGCGCATACAAGATGTCTAAAATAGACTGCTAGAAACACGAAGAGACGTTATTATCAATATGTACGAACATTATGAAGATAGACTGATAGAAGTCATTGAAAAAAAGGGTGCTGCCATAAACTATTAGCATTGTTTCTGCAATGTCCGAAAAATACTGTCGCCTGTGTAATATGTAAAAAAAAATACTTCTAATTTGAATTCTGCTTTTCCATTTGTAATATTGAAACTGTTTTTAAATGTTATTGTCATTACACTAAAACAGTACAGACTGTTTGTGCTACCTAAAACTTGAAAAAATAAAGTGTCTGAAAAATAGTATGGGCCCCTATAATTGTTCTAGCGAGATAAGCTTGCGTGATTTTGATAGATTTTACCCATAACAACATAATGGACTATTCCATACCATAAATAGTGCGCCTCAAGATTTAGCAGGAATTCAGAGTTCAGTCTAAAAATTTCTGGAGTGAAGTCCGTCAAGATTCTGCCAGTCAGTCAGTCTGAAAGAGATTTTTGCAGGCACACCGAAAAGAACTTGTCGACGTTCAGACAATCATATTTTTAAAAAATAAAACCTATTTTTGTGTGTGTGTGTGTGTGTGTAGAAAGTGAACTGTGTTCAAGTGTGGTGTGTGTATCTGTACGTTTATATATTGGATTGATTTCATGGAAAGTTTTCAACCAATTTCCTGTTTTCACAGGACTACGTAAAATTAATTGCGGTGGATCTGACAGCCAACCAAAATTGGAAAAACACAATTATTTTTGCACGAAATCAATTTGAAAATACGATTAAGAGGCAAGGTTAATGAAAGGGGGGTAACTTTTGATCAAGTTATACTTATATATAAAACCTAGGTTGTTTGTGTGTGTGTGTGTCGTTGTTAACATGTGTGTCGAATGTGTGTGTGTGTTGTGTTCGCGATATATATGGGATACGGATTTTACATTTTTCAAATTTTTCAACAAAACTTCACTTTTTTTTGGCAGGTAGTGTTTCTTATTGTCTTGCACAATTTTTTTCTTTGTTTTTTTGGTTAAAATGCTTTAAAAATTCCATTTACAAGACAATTGTTTATAATAAAATTCTATTCAATCGGTAGACTCATAACGATTGAAAAAACAATGTTTTTTGTTTGAGTTTGGGTTTGACCAATTCGTAAAAAAAAACTAATTAAGACATGGATCCGTCAACACTTAAACAATAATCTTTGTCAATTTTATTTTTCAGTCTTTATGATGGTCGATACTTGATCTATCTCTTACTGTTATATCCCCGGGCAACGCCGGGCTCTACTGCTAGTTGCTACTAAACCTGATTGTTCGTACTAACACTTTCTACTTCTCTGTATATATTCCAGTTTGTAATATATCTGTGTTATTCCATATACGTGTTCGAGTTCTTCTTTATTGGTTCTACCTTGGACTATCACCGTGGTACAAGGACCTGTGAATATATAACAAATTTACACCGTCTTGAATTTTTTGTTTTGGAATAGTAAACGACGCATTCCAAAAACTAAGAAAAGTATATTAAGATTAACAAAACGGGATAATTTCGTTTGAAACGAAAAAAAAGAAAGCGTTGAACCGATCTGTACTATCAATCCTTCCATATATGTGAAATCTGAACAGTTTCTTCACAGCTGAAAAGACAAAAGGCAGCAGAGATATGGTTCTGCAGAAGAACACTGATAATTCCATGGGCGGATCATGTAAGCAAGGGGGAAGTTTTGAGGGAGATGGAAACAAAAAGGATTCTTATCATTTAAAAAAGATAGCTGGAATTTCGAGGACATATAATGAGGGCTTGTAGAATTTGACACTCACAGGACATGGAAAGCAAAGGGGGATATAAGAGGTTGCGAGCCAATTAACGGTCGGGTTTATCTGAATGGACGGCGGAACTAAAAGTCGGAGGTGTGGTAAAAGATAAATGTTACTAAAGCGCTACATAACAAGTTTTGAGAGCCAACAAACTCCCATCCTATAGAAACACGGCATATTTTTAAGAGTTATTCATTTGCTTACTTGACGTATCTAACCCCATTTTATCCTTATCAACCGAACCTGGTTCACTTCAATGAGTTTCTCGACATTTTTACGGGTTGGATCTTTGGTTTGGTCAGGCAGTAAAGTTTTGCCAGACGTCAAAAATACTTTTTTTATTTCAATTTTTTTTTTTTTTTAATCTCCTGATAAAACACAAAAAGGCGACATTACTATGCATTATAATTTGATCAACTTCGTTATTTTATGTTCTTCTTTAATACAAAGCCATTTTTTTCCGCCATCTTGGTCCCATGAATTTAGAATGAGAGGCAGAGAACTCGTCTTTATCTCACCCGAGAGACAAATAATACAGACAATCGATGGTCACGATTATTATTATTGTCATTATTATTATCATTAGTAGTAGTAGTAGTAGTAGTAGTAGCAACAGCAGCAGCAGTTTCAAGTATGATAATTTCGATGAATAATAATGGTAATTTACATAGAATTATGATCGCAATAAAAACATTTCTTTCCAGTATGCCCATCGGTCGATTTTATTAGACAGCCTATTCTGATCTATCTATTCATTCCAAAAATTTCATATATATATATATATATATATATATATATATATATATATATATATTTAGTCCTGACAATAAGTAAGTAAACTCCTAAGATCATATTTAAAATAATTGTCTCTTTTTTATTCCAGATGATCAATAAATCTTAATTAAACTATATATTATTCATTAAGAAAAACCTTTATTAATTGAATTACGACCACTTTAAAAAAAAATTTATCGAGCAGGAATAAAAGTATTAATTAAAAATTAAAAATTAAGATGCGCTAACATACGTAAAACTCTTACATTTAAAATCTGTGTTTTTGTTTTACATCGTTGCCGTTGCAAATCAAATGCATGACATTATACGAAAAAAATGAGTTTATATTTTTTAAGGATTGAAAAGTTTGGGACAACAGGAACCTCTTCTCACCATTTTGTCGAACGAAGAAAAAAAATGAATAAAATGACACGTCATAAGGCACAACAGCCTGTACAAGACCATCATGTATAACCGGTGAAAAAATATAGAACGTAAAGAGGAAAAACAACCCCAAAAATTCCCTCGACAATTTAAAAAAAAAAAATGGCTTCTATCATTGTTTTTGGCATTGATTCATGGCTGAATTCTGAAAAAAGAGTTTGTGTCAAAAAATTTTCTTTTTAAATCCTTCCTACGATTACGTAATTTAAGGGGATGATGATGATGATGATGATGAAACTCAAAATGACACCTGTCTATATTTCTGAGATGAGGTATTATTTACACTATTTAAATTATTCCCGGTTATTGTCCTCATCTTTGTTGACATATTTATTTTTCCTTCAGTATCTGTCTATATTTCTGAGATGAGGTATTATGTACATTTATTTACATTATTTGGACTATTGTCCTCATCTTTTTGTTTCCATATTTATCCAACGTTATCCTTCAGTATCTGTCTATATTTCTGAGATGAGGTATTATGTACATTATTTACATTATTCGACTATTGTCCTCATCTTTATTGCCATATTTATCCGATCCTTCAGTATCTGTCTATATTTCTGAGATGAGGTATTATGTACACTATTTACATTATTCCGACTATTGTCCTCATCTTTATTGCCATATTTATTCTATCCTTCAGGATCTGTCTATATTACTGAGATGAGGTATTATGTACACTATTTACATTATTCGGACTATTGTCCTCATCTTTGTTGCCATATTTATCCGATCTTTCAGTATCTGTCTATATTTCTGAGATGAGGTATTATGTACACTATTTACATTATTCCGACTATTGTCCTCATCTTTGTTGCCATATTTATCCGATCCTTCAGGATCTGTCTATATTACTGAGATGAGGTATTATGTACACTATTTACATTATTCCGACTATTGTCCTCATCTCTGTTGCCATATTTATTCTATCCTTCAGGATCTGTCTATATTTCTGAGATGAGGTATTATGTACACTATTTACATTATTCCGACTATTGTCCTCATCTTTGTTGCCATATTTATCCGAACTTTTGAGTTTTCATTTGTCTATATTTCTGAGATGATGGTATTATTACACTATTTACATTATTCGGACTATTGTCCTCATCTTTGTTGCCATATTTATCCGATCTTTCAGTATCTGTTATATTTCTGAGATGAGGTATTATGTACACTATTTACATTATTCAGGACTATTGTCCTCATCTTTATTGCCATATTTATTAATCCTTTCAGTATCTGTCTATATTTCTGAGATGAGGTATTATGTACACTATTTACATTATTCATTATTGTCCTCATCTTTGTTTCCATATTTATTTACATCCTTCAGGATCTGTCTATATTTTCTGAGATGAGGTATTATGTACACTATTTACATTATTCCGACTATTGTCCTCATCTTTGTTGCCATATTTATTACAACGATCCTTCAGTATCTGTCTATATTTCTGAGATGAGGTATTATGTACACTATTTACATTATTCCGACTATTGTCCTCATCTTTGTTGCCATATTTATTACAACGATTCGGCCTTCAGTATCTGTCTATATTTCTGAGATGAGGTATTATGTACACTATTTACATTATTCCGACTATTGTCCTCATCTTTGTTGCCATATTTATCCGAACGTTTCCCTTTCAGTATCTGTCTATATTTCTGAGATGAGGTATTATGTACACTATTTACATTATTCCGACTATTGTCCTCATCTTTGTTGCCATATTTATTACAACGTTTTCCCTTTCAGGATCTGTCTATATTTCTGAGATGAGGTATTATGTACACTATTTACATTATTCCGACTATTGTCCTCATCTTTGTCATATTCATATTTATTACAACGTTTCCTTTTCAGTATCTGTCTATATTTCTGAGATGAGGTATTATGTACACTATTTACATTATTCGACTATTGTCCTCATCTTTGTTGCCATATTTATTACAAATTTCCTTCAGGATCTGTCTATATTTCTGAGATGAGGTATTATGTACACTATTTACATTATTCCGACTATTGTCCTCATCTCTGTTGCCATATTTATTCTATCCTTCAGGATCTGTCTATATTTCTGAGATGAGGTATTATGTACACTATTTACATTATTCCGACTATTGTCCTCATCTTTGTTGCCATATTTATTCTATCCTTCAGGATCTGTCTATATTTCTGAGATGAGGTATTATGTACACTATTTACATTATTCGACTATTGTCCTCATCTTTGTTGCCATATTTATTACAACCTTTCAGTATCTGTCTATATTTCTGAGATGAGGTATTATGTACACTATTTACATTATTCCGACTATTGTCCTCATCTTTGTTGCCATATTTATTACAACGTTTCGGCCTTCAGTATCTGTCTATATTTCTGAGATGAGGTATTATGTACACTATTTTTACATTATTCCGACTATTGTCCTCATCTTTGTTGCCATATTTATTACAACGTTTTTTTCAGTATCTGTCTATATTTCTGAGATGAGGTATTATGTACACTATTTACATTATTCCGACTATTGTCCTCATCTTTGTCGCCATATTTATTACAACGTTTCCTCTTTTCAGTATCTGTCTATATTTCTGAGATGAGGTATTATGTACACTATTTACATTATTCGACCTATTGTCCTCATCTTTGTTGCCATATTTATTACAACGTTTCCCTTTCAGTATCTGTCTATATTTCTGAGATGAGGTATTATGTACACTATTTACATTATTCCGACTATTGTCCTCATCTTTTTGTTGCCATATTTATTCTACGTTTCGGCCTTTCAGTATCTGTCTATATTTCTGAGATGAGGTATTATGTACACTATTTATTATTATTCACTATTGTCCTCATCTTTGTCGCCATATTTATTACAACGTTCCGATCCTTCAGGATCTGTCTATATTTCTGAGATGAGGTATTATGTACACTATTTACATTATTCCGACTATTGTCCTCATCTTTGTTGCCATATTTATTACAACGTTTCGGCCTTTCAGGATCTGTCTATATTTTCTGAGATGAGGTATTATGTACACTATTTACATTATTCCGACTATTGTCCTCATCTTTGTTGCCATATTTATTCTAAAACGTTTCGGCCTTTCAGTATCTGTCTATATTTCTGAGATGAGGTATTATGTACACTATTTACATTATTCCGACTATTGTCCTCATCTTTGTTGCCATATTTATTTTTACAACGTTTCGGCCTTTCAGGATCTGTCTATATTTCTGAGATGAGGTATTATGTACACTATTTACATTATTCCGACTATTGTCCTCATCTTTGTTGCCATATTTGTTACAACATTTCGGCCCTTCAGTATCTGTCTATATTTCTGAGATGAGGTATTATGTACACTATTTACATTATTCCGACTATTGTCCTCATCTTTGTTGCCATATTTATTACAACGTTTCGGCCCTTCAGTATCTGTCTATATTTCTGAGATGAGGTATTATGTACACTATTTACATTATTCCGACTATTGTCCTCATCTTTGTCGCCATATTTATTACAACGTTTCGGCCTTTCAGTATCTGTCTATATTTCTGAGATGAGGTATTATGTACACTATTTACATTATTCCGACTATTGTCCTCATCTTTGTTGCCATATTTATTACAACGTTTCCCTTTCAGTATCTGTCTATATTTCTGAGATGAGGTATTATGTACACAATTTACATTATTCCGACTATTGTCCTCATCTTTGTCGCCATATTTATTACAACGTTTCGGCCTTTCAGTATCTGTCTATATTTCTGAGATGAGGTATTATGTACACTATTTACATTATTCCTCACTATTGTCCTCATCTTTGTTGCCATATTTATTACAATTTTTCCCTTTCAGTATCTGTCTATATTTCTGAGATGAGGTATTATGTACACTATTTACATTATTCCGACTATTGTCCTCATCTTTGTTGCCATATTTATCCAACGTTTCGGAGAGGAGTATCTGTCTATATTTCTGAGATGAGGTATTATGTACACTATTTACATTATTCCGACTATTGTCCTCATCTTTGTCGCCATATTTATTACAACGATTTCCGATTCAGTATCTGTCTATATTTCTGAGATGAGGTATTATGTACAATCTATTTACATTATTCCGACTATTGTCCTCATCTTTGTCGCCATATTTATTACAACTTTCCTTCCTTTCAGTATCTGTCTATATTTCTGAGATGAGGTATTATGTAAACTATTTACATTATTCGACTATTGTCCCTCATCTTTCGCCATATTTATTTAACCGATTCGGCTTTTCAGTATCTGTCTATATTTCTGAGATGAGGTATTATGTACACTATTTACATTATTCCGACTATTGTCCTCATCTTTGTTGCCATATTTATTACAACGTTTCCTTTCAGTATCTGTCTATATTTCTGAGATGAGGTATTATGTACACTATTTACATTATTCCGACTATTGTCCTCATCTTTGTTGCCATATTTATCCGATCCTTCAGTATCTGTCTATATTTCTGAGATGAGGTATTATGTACACTATTTTACATTATTCCGACTATTGTCCTCATCTTTGTTGCCATATTTATTATTCGTTTATCCTTTCAGTATCTGTCTATATTTCTGAGATGAGGTATTATGTACACTATTTACATTATTCCGACTATTGTCCTCATCTTTGTTGCCATTTTTTATCCGTTTCCTTCAGTATCTGTCTATATTTCTGAGATGAGGTATTATGTACACTATTTACATTATTCCGACTTTTTGTCCTCATCTTTGTCGCCATATTTATTATCCGATCCTTTCAGTATCTGTCTATATTTCTGAGATGAGGTATTATGTACAAAATTTACATTATTCCGACTATTGTCCTCATCTTTGTTGCCATATTTATTACAACGTTTTTCCTTTTAGTATCTGTCTATATTTCTGAGATGAGGTATTATGTACACTATTTACATTATTCCGACTATTGTCCTCATCTTTGTCGTTGTATTTATTTAACGTTTTTCCTTTCAGTATCTGTCTATATTTCTGAGATGAGGTATTATGTACACTATTTACATTATTCCGACTATTGTCCTCATCTTTGTTGCCATATTTATTACAACGATCCCTTTCAGTATCTGTCTATATTTCTGAGATGAGGTATTATGTACACTATTTACATTATTCCGACTATTGTCCTCATCTTTGTTGCCATTAACATATCCGATCCTTTGAGTATCTGTCTATATTTCTGAGATGAGGTATTATGTACAAATATTTACATTATTCCGACTATTGTCCTCATCTTTGTTGCCATATTTATCCGATCCTTTCAGTATCTGTCTGTCTATTTCTGAGATGAGGTATTATGTACAAAATATTTTACATTATTCCGACTATTGTCCTCATCTTTGTTGCCATATTTATTTCAATCCTTCAAAAGATCTGTCTATATTTCTGAGATGAAATTATGTACACTATTTACATTATTCCGACTATTGTCCTCATATTTTTGTTGCCATATTTATTATAACGATCCTTTTCAGTATCTGTCTATATTTCTGAGATGAGGTATTATGTACACTATTTACATTATTCCGACTATTGTCCTCATCTTTGTTGTATATTTATTACAAGGTTTCGGTCGTTGTACGTTCCGGCCTTCTTCAGGTGATTGGAATGATTTTGATGAACCTTTATTTTTTTCAATGGGACGTAATGTCCTAAACTTGTTTTATATTTAATGCCATGTCTTATGGATGACTTATTTATGGAATTAAAATCCTGATAATTTCCCTATTTCTTCTTATTTATAATTATTTTTTAAAATTCATACCCGGATATCCTCAATTGATAAAATGGATAAAGGTGTTGGTTAGATGTTTATTTCCCAAATATTCCATTTATAATTAAATACCTGGTTAAGCCGGTATAAACTGTTGTAAATTTCCGGATACACTTTTATTTGGAATTAGAATTAGAAATATAGAATTAACGTTGATATAAATATGGCGACAAAGATGAGGACAATAGTCGGAATAATATAAATATGAACTCTTAATCAAACCAAAATATTTATAAGTTGAACAGATTTGCATCCATATATTTCAGAATGATGAAAAGAATAAAATTAACACTGTAATACATTATCCGGACTATTGTCCTCATCATTGTCGCCATACTCATTACAACGTTTCGGCTGTTGTACGCTCCGGTCTTCTTCAGGTGGTCGAACTGAACCCTTTATTTCGCTCGCTGGGGTAGACTGTTCTAGTTCTACGTGCCATGTTTAATGGATGTCAGTTATCAGTTATCTCCTGTTAATTCCTTAATGAATCGTGTTCTCCACCGTTTTAACCGGGTATTGAACTCACTATCTTTGGGTCCTTGAACTGATACTCTAAGCCATGGGACAGTGGATAAAACGTTGGCTAATATCCAGTGACAGGAAAGAAAAACCCATTGAGGTTGATATGCCGAAAAAAAAAATAAAAATAAACCAATCTAAACCAAAGAATACACATTCTATTCATCCGAACCTATCCTTAAAATGTTGTCGTCATTAAATAACACATTGAGGTTGATATGCCGTTGAACAAAATAAACCAAACCAATATCTAATTCTGTTTATATTTATTTATCCATATAATGGAATATATATATATATATATATATATATATATATATATATATATATATATATATTATTTTTTTTTAAAAATTTTGAATATTAATGCATGTAAATTGGATGTTGCCTTCAGCATCTACATATACCTAGTATTCTCACCTATCCATCTGTCTATCTAGTATTTTGTTTTATCTATCTAGTATTATTCATTATCTATCGTTCTATCTATCTAGTAAAATTAGCTTCATCCAGATATCCCAGAAAGAGAGAGAATTGATTGCATTAAAAAGAGTTGTCACTTTTTTTATTGATGTTACATTTTTATTGGGAATTTTTTTAAATGACTCCAGAATTTAGTAGTTAGGACCATTCAGGAATTAAATAAATGTACGATCAGAAATGTATCAGTATATTAACTGCTTATAAGTCTATATTTTTTTCCTCTTTAAAAGTATGATATTTATATATATATATATATATATATATATATATATCTAAGTGCGTAGGTATGCAGAAAATAGAAAAAAAACATTATGGTTGCATAATCCGGGGTTCCTTAGTATTTTTTGTTTTTATTTTAAGAAGACAGTGCTCCATACATAATATAGAGTTTATATTAAAATAATATTTTTTTTTAAAAATATGATTCCTTCGCTACATAAGAGTTCTCATGTTTCAAAAACGAGAGCCGAAATATCCAAATAATTATTAAAATTAAGTTGGATTGTGGTGTTTAGTCCCGTTTCATCTTCAAGCGAAATTTTAGGAATAAGCTATCTCTCCGGTTTACGTGTGTTTTTTAGGTATGGTCCGTTACAAAATTCGTTATTGTTAAGAGGCATAGACTATTTTCCTTCATTAAATGATCAGAGAGTTAATTCTTAGATTCATCATCTTCTGAGAGGATTTGCTAAGGTTGAGTAGGGTATCTATTTCAAACTAATTTTGCGGTCACCCTTTAGTTAGTTCCCAATATGTGTGTGTGTGTGTGTGTGTGTGTGTGTGTGTGTGTTATGCAAATATATAGAAAAATAGGAAAGAAATGGGTTAGGTAAATAATCCGAATTCTTTAGTATTTTTTTTTTTTATTTTTAAAACAATGCTCCATACAGAAGTAGAGCATATATTTAATTATTTTTTAAACAATATGATTCCTTCGCTTTTTATAAGAGTTCTCATGTTTCAAAAAAAGAAGGTTCACCTTCAATATAATTATTAAAATTAAATTGAATTAAAGTATCAAGCTCTGTTTCATCCTCAAGCAAAATTTTTAAAAGAAATAAAATTGATACTTTAATTCAATTTGATTTTAATAATTATATTGAAGAAAATTGGCTCTTTTTTGAAACATGAGAAATTTTTTTAGGAACATTCAACATATTTTTTAAAAAATTATATTCATATATATATATATATATATATATATATATATATATACTAATTTAAAAAGCCGCCTTATTGTATGACAATTAATTCTAGCTTCTGATTGGTTCTTCATCACAATAGCTAGGGAGAAGTAGATGCTATAGGCAAGAGCAAAGTACAGAGGAACTCAAAATTGATCGCTGCATTTAAGTATTGCATGAATATTTAAAACCACATTTTAAAAGTTCAATGATAATTATTCTGCCGCAACTTAATTTAAATACAATTTAATGTGCGTAGATCTTTACTTATTATTTTTTATTTCATGCGTGACTTTCGATGCATTTCGCATTTAATTTCGATTATTTCTAAAAATGTATTTCTAAGTTATAAAAATTGTTATCGCACAAAAATATTTGCCTCAAAAATTAACGTAAAAAATCTCCGAAAACAATGGCAGTAATGAAAACTTGGGAATCCAAATGTTGAAGATTGTGGATCCGGATTAATCCCGGAATGTATTTAATTTGCTCACAGGGTCAGACTGATTCCAAAATGAAAGGATATATTGGGCTACGGCCTCTAAGAGTAAAGATGAAAACAAGGACAATTTTATTTTGAAACACAATGGCATCCCTCCTATCTAAAACAATCATACTTAGGGACACTGAATGTTTCACTTTATATATATATATATATATATATATATATATATATATATATATATATATGAATGCGTTCAATATTTATCTCTATCTATCTCAATCTGCTCACATCTATCTATCTATCTATCTATCTATCTATCTATCTATCTCAATAAGTTCATTTCTAACTACCGATCCATTTCAGTCTTCTGACATCTATCCATCTATCTATCTATCTATCTTTCTATTTTCCTATCTATCTATCTATCTATCTATCTATCTGAGTGTGCCCATTATCTATCTATCTATCTATCTATTTTTCTATCTATCTATCTATCTATGTAAATCTGTTCCTATTTGTATGTCTTCTCAAATCTGTCTTAATCTTTTCATATCTAAGGATATACATATAAATCTACCTATATATATACAGATATATATATATATATATATATATATATATATATATATATATATATATAATGTGTATATGTGTTAATCAAATGTGTTAAATATCTATCTATCCATCAATGATATATCTATTCAGTCTATTTTATCAATGTCATCATACCTCTCTCTCTGTATGTCTGTCTATTCTCCCTCTGTCTCTCTGTCTTTTTAAATTCATAATAAAATATATATTTATAATTAGTGCACACAACACAAATGACACACACACACATATTATATATATATATATATATATATATATATATATATATGTGTATGTGTGTGTGTGTGTGTGTGTGTGTGTTAAAAAAGGAATGTTCACTTATAAATATATATTTTATTACTGACCGGTAACACATTTGCATGATGCAATCGTCAAATGCTTATATATATTAAAAAAAACTTCACAAAATTATGGAAACGATATTTGAATGATTGCTTCATTTTGGGGAAATCCTCATGGGGCGATATTAGCCAATTCCACACTCTACTTCATAACTTAAACCCAAAAATCAAATTCACGCAAGGATATAATCTTAACGAATTACAATTTTTTTTAGATATACTCATTAGAAATAGAAACAACGACATCATCACAGATATCTACCACAAACCTACAGACACCCAACAAAATCATCATTTCAAGAGCCACCACCTAAAAAGATGACTGAAGTCCATCCCCTATTCTCTTGGACGTAGTGTCCCCACTATAGTAAACGACAAACGCCGCAGAAAAAAAATCCGGTTAGGACAACTATATAGAAGTCTAAAAAATTGAGGGTACACTACAACATTAATAAACACAAGTTTTGAACGAGCAGTAAAATCACCTCTAGGCCAACTGCAAAATCCCAAGAAAACGTAACATCGAACAAACCCTAACATACGTCTCAACATACAATATAGAACAATCCAGAACTAAGCGAAAATATAAAGAACAAAATATAAAATATACACTAAAAGAAATCCACATTATAACCAAAAATTGGTGTGCTTACTCTTCTTTTAAAATATTAATTTTTCTCTCGTTGGAACAATTATAATCCTTTTTTATAAATATATATATATATATATATATATATATATATATATATATATATATATATATATATATATATTTTGTCCTATGCCCTACTCGACGAATAATTTTTTAAATCGCAATCATACGCCGACCAGAAGATATATACATTATCAATTTTTGGAGAGATACGGGATATCTCTCCCAGACCATGACAAATGGACAATTAGTAAACAAAATATTTTAAAGAACACCGTTCGATTGAGATAATCAAACAGTAGTCTTTTCCCAGGTTCGCTTCGGTTTCAACACATATACCGATCCACAATTCAAGGATGAACGATAAGGCGTAGTAATTTTTGGTGTAAGAATTTTAATATGTACATATACACAAGATATTACAATAAAAGAAAAATATAAACATGAGTAAAGCATCCGACAACCAGAATCTCAAGTCTTATATTGGGATACCAAAATATGCCCAAATCCAAGTGGATTCGACTGAACCCGAACGGATAAAAAAATAAGTATGAATAACTACGAATGCAGAAATCAACACATAACCAAAAAAAGAGATGGGATAGGATTTATATATTACAATTTTGACATGTGGAAAGGTGTTTCCTGAGAACATAAAATTTATGGATGCATGTGTATCTTTCTAACACGGGTCCAAAATATATAGTTACTTATCTTTATATTCAGTTCTCTCTCTTACTCATTGTCCTTTCTTTTCTCTCTCACGTTTCCTCTTTTCTTTCGTTCTTTCTTTTCTTTACACAAATTCAATTTCAAACACGGTCCGGCTGCAACAGAGATATTTACTTTCTTCTTCTCTCTTGATTTCTCTTTTCTTTCTTCAAACTCAGGCTGTATTCTCAGCGTGCAAATTTCCTTGCGTCTTCTGTGATAAATAACTCGATTTATCTTCTTCAATCTGGAGTTGACGAACAGAAATATACATCCTTATATTTCTTATCCGGAGTTGCTTATGATGAATCGGACAAGTTCCATCATTACCAAAATGAGTCTCATCTGTCTGTTCATAAGTTATCAGCGCTTCGATTTCGAGTCTTGCTCCTTCAAAGACAAGACAGCAACTGACTTCTAAGTAATTTTCTAATTCCCACGTGTCCTGCATTTTTTTCGCGAATTCTAGTTCTTGCTGTATCCGACCTTACGTCAGTCCCCTGTCTAGATTCTGTCTAGACGTCTGTTGCTAAATATTTTTTTGGGTCACTGGGTCAAAAAACCTCTTGACCTGCTTCCCCAAAATGACTCGAGATCCCACGTGACCTCTTCTGTTGTGAAGCGGAGATTAACCTTAATATATGCGTGTATGCGTGTTTGGGCTATCTGCATTCGTAACAATATATATAATTAAACATTGAAGTCAACACTCAGAGGCTGACGATTGCGACTAGCATGAAACAGCCTGTCGCTTCTGAGTGTTGACTTCAATGTTCACTTTTATATTTATATTTACATACGCTCTATCTCTAATATTGAGCACTGTATCCCATAAATATAGCACACCTTAAAACTCTATTTTTTATATATATATATATATATATATATATATTTATTTATATATATATATATATATATATATGTATGTGTGTGTGTGTGTGTATGTATTTAGGCAGCAATCCTTCTTTCATGCACATTTCATTGAATACGACAGACAAGATGCTTTGATTTATTTTTTTATACAATTTCTCATTCGATCTAATATTTTTTTTTCTTTTCAAATGATAAATTATATAAAAACTGTCCGAATGTTCTTTTTATCCGAGCGCTTTCGGCTATACATTTAGCCATTTTCAAGGATTAAATATTTTAACTGTTAAATAATAGTTCGTTGCATCTATGTATTTATATAACGCTTTCACTTTTCAAAAACAGTCAAGATATTATGTCCGTCTTCTACTTCTTATTTAACAGTTAAAATATTAGATCGAATGAGAAATTGTATAAAAAAATGAATGAAAAAATTCAATAAAATGTGCATATATATATATACACAAGTATATAATTGGTATATACGGAATGAATTCTAGCTTTTGAAACAATGTTTTCCCCTAGTGAAAGATCGTTAATTAATTTGAAACTTTTAAAACCATTTATTTTACATTCAACATCATCACTTGATAAGACACCGAGGGTGTTGAAACAAAATGTCTATTTTTGTAGTGATTTTATAACATATTTATGTTATAAATTTTTTTTTATAAAAAAAATATATATATATATATATATATATATAATACACACACACACACACACACACATATATATATATATATATATATATATATATATATATATATATATATATATAAGGGAGGAGGTTATAAGTAGTTCCAACGAGAGAAAAGTATATTTTTTATAATACTTTTTTTAAAAAAAATCCACATTACAAACAAAAATGTTTTATGGTTTCTCTCTTTTATATATATATATATATATATATATATGTGTGTGTGTGTGTGTGTGTGTGTGTGTGTGTGTATATAACCTATGTATATATGTTTTTTATTTGTTTTACAATATTTTAAGAATTAAACCGACACATGTTGAGTTAAATCATGTTATCTTAAAGGTTATTTGACGGTCTTTCTTCCGAGGTATCCATTTTGATGTCAACTTCATTAATTTCCAAACATTTGAATTTAAGATTGTCAAAACAGGATTTTCACTACATTTACTTCTATGCGTTTAAAAACGGACCCAGGGCGGCAGAAAAGGCGAGAGAGATCTCTGATGTCTCGGTGGGGGGGTGCAAGGGATTATTAATGAATGCACAGTGTAACGACGGTTTCAACAACCCAGTCGTTATGAAGTCACTCTTGAAGAAACGGATGGCGGTTTTTGCCATTCATGACAACGAATCCGAGCCTTGGGTGGAAGCAAAACCTCGTACAACTATTTGAGGTCTTGCAGGAGACTTAGAGGTAACTGCTGGAACCATTTCCGGCCGTTTGAACAGGAATGTCGAAAAAGCTTGGAAAATGAGTACTGCACTATTTTCACTTCAGACAAAAGGGGATAAAGCCCCTAACACTCAAGAAAATTAATAAAAAGTTGAATCAAAGCAAAATTTAATCCGGAAACACCGTATACCTTTAACTTTTAAAGGAATCTAACATTCCGAACGACGCGAGATCTTAGAGACATCTGTGTTGTTTGTTTAACAATTTACTCATTTGTTTAACAATTTACTTGATTAGATAATTTATTCATTAATAATTAATTTATTCATTAATTATTTGTTATTGCTGATTATTATTATCATTATTATTATTATTATTATTATTATTATTATTATTATTATTACTATCTATAAAAGGCAGGATGGATGTGTGTGTGTGTGTGTGTGAATGCACGGCCGCAAATTTTTCGACGGTTTTGCACCCAAATTTACATGCACATGCTCCAAGTTAGTGGAAAGGCCAAGACCGACTTTGCATTTCACAACTCCCATCGATAGTAAAAATAATCGATTTTTTCATGCTTCTACGGCAGTTTTCATGTAGTTTCTGGCCATTTTCTACTGGCCAGAGTGAGAGCCAATAGCTGGCTGCCACGAATAGGCAGGAAGATTCTATTGGCCAGCGTGTGAGCCAACAGCTGACTGACACGAATGTTAACTAGCATGCTAGCATGCAAAACAAATCGATAGCTGCATTCGTCACAAGTGAGAAAATTTAAATCTGCATGGCATTTTACTCCAATTGGCTCATTCGCTTGCTTAAACTCAACGTTGATTCTGATTCCACAGAACTGGGTTGGGTGTGAAAAAAGTATTTGTTGTTAACATTCTTTTTTTCATTCGGTTTTTCCAGTGACGAGTCCTTTTTTTAAAGCTGATCGTTTTGTGTTCATATTGTTTAGTTCTTTTTTCGTAACAGATTTAAAGGAATCCAACATTCGGAACGACGCGAGATCTTAGAGACATCCGTGTTGTTTGTTTAACAATTTACTCATTTGTTCTTACAATTTACTTGATTACATAATTTATTCATTAATAATTAATTTATTCATTAATTATTTGTTATTGCTGATTATTATTATCATTATTCGGATTATTATTATCACTATTTATATAAGGCATAAAAGGTAGATGGAATGTGTGTGTGTGTGTGTGTGTGTGTGTGTGTGTGTGTGTGTAGAGCTTAGAAAAATTTATATGTATAGATAGGCAAGAAGTAAGGCATGTTTTTACATCAATTCAAGTAAAGGCACCCTTTAAAAGGCAAGGAAGGGCAAAAATATTTTAAGTCAAGTATAGCGATTGCAGTATGAGTCGTACGATTTTTGAATCAAGCACGGGCAACGCCGGGCCATGCTGCTAGTTATTATTATTTACTTGTGTTCATATGTGAAATTTATTTATTGTTTAATTAATGCTAATCAACAACTGACAAATTTTATATTTGTACTAATTCTCTCTCTCTTTCTCTTTCTCTATCACTGTCTCTCTCATTCTCTCTCACTTTATCTCTAACTCTCTCTCCTTCTTACATTTCTCTCTCTCTCTATATATATATATATATATATATATATATATATATATATAGATAGAGAAGAAAAACAGAGATGAGTTGAGATAATGTGAATAAATGATTTGAAAAGTGAAAAAAAAATTTATTTGTCAAACGTTTTTTATCCTTCAGGATTTCATCATAACATACTCATTATAACAAATTTAGATGGATGAAGTCCTCGAAACACGTTACAAGTAAAGTTTTTCTACTGTTCTTGATATATAAATATATATCGTATATACCGTTATCTCATATAAAGAAAAATCTGATAACGAGGCAAAACAAAAAAAAAAACGAACTACTAAACTCAATATAAAAAAAAAATATATTTTTTAGAACACACGTTTCACCACCAAATAGAAAAACCACATAACAGAGGCAAGAAGCTTAATCCATACTACCACACACAAACACACCCATACAACAAATACAATTACCAAAATACATTTAACAACGTACAAACCTTTACAACATACCATTATACCATAATACAGCCGGACATAGGACAGAACTCATACATGTTCAAAAAGCCAATACTTTCAGATACCACCTGACACAATAAAACAAACCTAACAACCACTGCCCATATCAAGAAATGCAATCAAAATTCTCTATAAATCTCTACTTAACTGCATACAGAAACAGCAAATCTAGAAACATTTGGAACACCCCTTATAGCAAAAATAAACACACTGATATTGAACCTTCTAAAAATGACAATCCCAATTTTATCAAGAGAAATCCCAAAACATGTAGGGAGAGGCCATCTCTTAGAAAACCCGGAATGTGTGGAAAGAAACAATGTTTCATTTTTTTATTGCCTATGAAAAGCTCAAAATGTTTAAATAAGTTATGATCAGTAGGAGAGACATCAGCTGAATTGAGAGGATGAGGTATGCAGTTTTTGGACAGTTGATTGAGAAGCGTTCGTCCGAGCATTGCCGGGCAGCAATATTTTAAACATCAATCAAATCAAAATGACAGTTTTAGTAACACAAAACCAAAAATGATAATGGTCCGCGGTTGAGCCAAACTTAGTCATCCGGACAACAATAAAAAAAAAAAAATTAAAAATTTTCTTCTCTTCTGATATAATTTTTTTTTTTTTAAAATGTGGTAATGGAGACTTCTGGGGTTATTGACCCTTATTCAATGGCGTTCCTTCAGGATTTTTGGCGTCTCGATTAATAACGTTTCGTTTAACAGATGGCTCTTGCAGCGTGTCTCACTGGCGATGGTTTTAGGTAATGCTTTTCCATTTACGGGTATATAGATGAAAGAAAAAATTGTTTATAGTTATTTGTTCAAACTTTTTTTTTTAAAATATTATCCAACTTACTAAAAAAAAAAAGATAAATATATCTACATATGAACTTATAAAGAACGAAATCAACTGTTTAAAAATTAAAAATTTTATTTTTTTTCCAAAAAATAGCAGATTCTTATTCTCCCTGAAAAATTCAAATAGACCTAATAAAAATTCCTTAGGGAATTTGAATGCAAACTCTGACTAATAGAAACATTTTATAATAACAACAACGTTACAGATGAATCATTAGTAAAAAAAAAAAAAAAATCCAAATTCTTCCCAAACAAAACCAGTAATAAAAATAAGCTAAACTTATTTTTTGAAAAAAACCTGGAATGTCAACCTACCAGAAAAATCCAAATCGTTCAATAACCTCCCCTAGAGACAAAGAATAGCCTTACAGATCATCTGGAAAAAATAACGACATAATTATAAATGAAGCTGACAAAGACAGCGCTGTAATCATCATGGACAAAATATATTATAAAACCAAAATTCTAATGGAACTGGTAGATAAGAACAACTACAAATAAATCGATAGACAAAAACATTATATCAAAAATTACAAAACTATGCATTTACATAAGATATTAAATTAAAAAAAAAAAAGAAAAAAACAATTTTAAAAAAAAAAATCATCAAAACGAATTAAAAATTACGGACTGCTAAATATTCACAATTTGAGTAAAATAAAAGCAGCTACCCAGACAAAATAATCTGAATGTATTAACATCCCAAACCCCAGTGACCTTACATTCAGACCCATAATAGCAGGCCCAGCCTGTCCAGACTCAGTAACTTAATAGACATCATACTACAACCAAAGTTTGAGATAAGAGAGATTGATGACCAGCACTCAACATTCCCCATTTTTGGCCTTTTGCCACACTTTCTGTTTTAACAGAAATAAATATAAATATTATTTCTACAAGGACTGGAACCAACAATTGTTCTCGCTCTTTCAGATTTTCTTATTTTTTGCAATCTTGAATTTTCGAAGGATGTAGCAAAATATAAATATTAAATCTATTGCACCGAATCAAAAAGAAATGTAACTCGTTAGATTCAATTTTGCACAAATAAGCTTTGGAAAGATATGAATCCATCTTTAGTTTTCCACAGCTGTGGGTAAAAATGGATAAGCACTCAATATCTATTTATTTGGAATGGTTAAAAAAAAATTTCTCATCTTTTGATGTGATAACATTCTTTGCTTTAAATATTACCTTTCCTTATTGGAGAATGTTTTTATGCCTATGAAAAGCTCAAAATGTTTAAATAAGTTATGATCAGTAGAAGTGAAAAAAAATGGATTTGAGGCAAAATGTCATAATGCAAGCTATGCAATTTTGGGCAGTTTTTTTTTTTTTTAAATTTTCATATTCCAAGTCAAGGCGGGAAGCCACTAGGATGCAAGGGGTTACAAGAAATATCAAGATCAGATAGGAATGATACAAGAAAGGATATTTATAGTGGATAGATCAAGGCAACTGGAGATGTTCGATTGACATTACAATTATTAAATAGCTGGAGATTATAGCTCAATTTAAAACAGGAGAAGGGAAGGGAGTTCCACAGGTGAGAGGTGCAAATTTATGAAGCTCATAAATAGACGGCTACATTTAGGAGTTTCGCCAGTGAGGGGTTGAGAGCGGGATGCCAGCCTCGTATCATATTTGGAACTCATGACGTCTGGGAACCAGCGTAATGCAGTTCCTCGGAAATTTCCATGAAAGTTTTTTTAGAACAGACAATATTTTAAACAGCGCGTCTGTTTAAAGTTATCTGTAGACGAGACGCCAAAAAGAGCCAAATGATATTTTCAAAAAAATATAAATCTGGTTATCAATCTTCTTGAGGCTATAACAGAAGGGGCCCATATTATATATGGCATTTATACATTATATGCAAGGGCTCAAAATCATTTATATATCTGGAGGATCGACTTAGGGAGAAAAACAACTCCTAAATATTTGGCTCATAATTTTTAATGTTTCCTCGCAGTGGACGAGTTGATTGCGAAGCGTACGTCCGTACATTGTCATGCAGCAAAATTGGGCCATCCGTATTCACAAGTCAAGGATATTTCTTTTTCAATTTTTTTGTGCATACACACAATTTCTCCACAGTTCGAGATAGCTGTTATTGTTTTCCCTTGAGGAAAGAATGAATAACCCCTTCGAAAGACCACCATACAGTAACCACTAACATTTTTATAGTGCAGTGAACATTTTAACATTGTTTTATTGATTCAAATGCACCTAATCAGTAAAAATCTCTTACTGTTACCAAATAAGTATCCATTTCTCATCGCATGTAATTAATGAGAATATATTTAAAAGATGAAATTACAATGATCTCTGTGCAACCTTAAATTCAAGTATATATTGCAACCTATTTAACAGTAGAAATATTCTAGGTACTATATTTAACATAAGAATATGTCTAGGCTAATAAGTGAGTATCAAACTCATTAGAATAACTTTTTAATTCTGTTTCATTAGGAAGATCATCCAAATAAAAGAAACAATAAAATTTAAAACTATATATATTTTATAAAATGAAAAGATAAAACTAATAAATCTATAATATATTTAAAATTACTAAAAAAATTTATTTAGATATGAAAAGTATAACAATGAGAACTGAAATGAATAGTATACATTAGAATATATATATATATATATATTATATTTATATATATGTTTCATTAAATAATGTAGACAAGTGTTGTCTATTTTATTTTTTTTGTAAATTCTTTTCATAACGTCTGATAAACAATTTAATAACATTATCATTAAAAGAAGAAAGTAAATCACAATATTGATACATATTTTTTAATCCAATCGAAGCTTTCGGCTTACATAAGCCATTATCAAAGATGACAATTACATTATAATATATTAAGCAATACACGGACAAGACAATGATGATAGTCTGTTTCTGTTTACATGGATGATTTCCAAGCAACGATAAACACGTGCATATAAGATGCTGGAAGCAAAAATCGCACCGCATCTCATGACGTCACACATGACCCGCGAGAGTGAATTCGAGAATTATTAAGTATGGGAAGCCGTTGGTATAAACCAATGGCTTCTGTTACCAATTATAGACATGTAAGAATATTTGTGGAGATTTCATAGCTTAAATGTCTATAATTGGTAACAGAAGCCTTTGGTTTCAATCATAACTAATATCTTCTTTTCGCCGTTTGTTTAAAATATTAAAATCTCATTCTTTATAGGAAATGAATAAAAAAAATCTCATCCTTTGACGTGATAATCAGTTCAAATGCTTCAATTACCTCTTTTATATTTGAAAATGCTTTATTGAGTCTGAAAAGGTCACAATGCTTAAATAAGTGATAATCAGTAGGAGAGATATCAGGTGAATATGGAGGATGCCACGCGGGGAGGTGAATATGAAGGATGCCACGCGGGGAGGTAAGATAAATTGAAGATTCGTCTCCATCTGTGCTGGTCAAACTCTCTGCCTCTGGACAGACAGGATCCCCAGACGAGGTTATGCCGAAGGGCAGATTCTCGTCTTAGGTACAGCTACCCGACTACAAGAAATTTTTATATTTTTTTTACGGACTCGGATACCCCACATTAAATTCGACCTTGTGCCACATCTGACCGCGTGGGGCGGTTGGTAGATATTCTGCAGTTGGAGATTCATTGTGGAATTCACTTGACTCACTCCTACCAGTTGACTACTTCCTCTACGCGCCGCTGGCGAATCTTATATGTGTTGTTCTTGTCCTAAGTATTATCGTTCATTACCAATCTTTGTGTGATTATTCTATTCAGTAACCTTTCCTAGGTTCAATTGTTAATACTATTACTCAGCGAGGGTGCAACATGACAAGAAAGTGACTCCGGGGTATAATCTTTTCGTTAGTGTTAGTTTGTCGCACGTGAAATGAAGCACCTTGTAGGAGATAAATAAAACGCTTCTGTATTGTTAAATAATTAATTTATTTCCTTGAAATAGCCACCATGTTGATGAATGACTATTCTCCAATGTACCTCTCAATTCTTGATCATATCTTTAAAAAAAATCTCATCCTTTGACGTGATAAACAGTTCAAATCTTTCGATTAACTCTTCTTTATTGGATAATGTTTCATTGCGTATTGAAAAGCTCAAACGCTTAAATATGTGATAATCAGTAAAAGAGATATCAAGTGAATATGGAGGATGAGGCAGAATTTTATAATTCAGGCAAGACAGCTTTTGGACAGCTGATAGAGAAGGGTGCAGCCGTGCATTGTCATACAGTAAAACTGGGTCATCCCTATTTACACGCCTCTCCATATTATTGCTGTATGCCTTGGAAACTAGAAAATAGAAACCCACATCTTTTCAGCGTCAGTCATGACTAATATCTTCTTTTCGACGTTTGTTTAAAATATTAAAATATCATACTTTATAGGAAGTAAATAAAACGCTTCTTAAATGTTAAATAACTAATTTATTTACTTGAAATAAGCACCATGTTGATGAATGGCTGTTCTCCAACATACCTCTAAATTCTTGATCCTATCTTTAAAAAAATTCTCATCATTTGATGTGATAAACAGTTCAAATGCTTCGATTACCTTTTTCCTTATTGGACAATTTTTCATTGTGTATGAAAAGCTCAAAACGTTTAAATATACACCTTTTGGTCAGTTGATAGAGAAGCGTATGGCCATGCATTGCCGTGCAGCAATATTGAGCCATCCTTATTCACAAGTCTAGGATGTTTTGTTTTTTTTTCAATTTTTTTTGTGTATACACTCAATTTCTCCACAATATGAGGTTGCTGTTATTGTTTTGAGTTGAAATAAGTAGCATGTTCTCCAACATACCTCTAAATTCTTGATCCAATATTTTTTAAAAATTCACATCTTTTGATGTGAAAAACATTTCAAATATTTTGATTACATCTTCCTTATTGGTGAATGTTTTATTGTGTACTAGCAGTAGAGCCCGGCGTTGACCGGGGATGTAACAGTAAGAGATAGATCAAGTATCGACCATCATAAAGACTGAAAAATAAAATTGACAAAGATTATTGTTTAAGGTTGACGGACACGCATGTCTTAATTATTTTAATTTTTTTTTTTTTTTAACGAATTGGTCAAACGGAAACTCAAACAAAAACATTGTTTTCAATCATTATGTGTCTACCGATTGAATAGAATTTTATTATAAACAATTGTCTTCTAAATGGAATTTTTAAAGCATTCTGAATGTAAAAAAAAAATCTTAACGTTTAAAACACAATAAGAAACACTACCTGTACCGCCCCCAAAAAAGTGAAGTTTTGTTGAAATCGGTTGAAAATGTAGGAAATCCGATCCCATATATAAATGAAACACACACACACACACACAAACAACCTGGGTTTTTATAATAAGTATAACTCGATATGAGTTGTCCCCTTTCATTCTGACGACTGAATCGTGTTTTTCAAATTGATTTCTTGCAAAACAATTGTGTTTTTCAATTTTTAAATAAATGTCAGAACCATCGTAAGGTAATTTTACGTAGTCCTGAGAAGTTTTGTTGAAATCGGTTGAAAAATGTAGGAAATCCGATCCAATATACAAACGAACAGACACACCCACACACAGCCTGGGTTTCATAATAAGTATGATGAAATGTATAAATAAGTGATAATCAGTAGGAGATATATCAGCTGAATATGAAGGATGAGGCCGGATTTCATAATTCAGGCTATGTAGCATATGAACAGCTGATAGAGTAGGGTGCAGCCGTGCATTCTCACACAGTCTCTTCATATTATTGCTGTATGCCTTGGAAACTAGAAAGTAGAAACCCACATCTTTTCAGCGTCAGTCATGACTAATATCTTCTTTTCGACGTTTGTTTAAAATATTAAAATGTCATACTTTATAGGAAGTAAATAAATCGCTTCTTAAATGTTAAATAACTAATTTATTTACTTGAAATAGGCACCATGTCGATGAATGACTGTTCTCCAACATAACTCTAAATTCTTCATGCCATCTTTAATTAAAAAAAAATTCTTATTCTCTGATTTGATAAACAGTTCAAATGCTTTGATTCCCTCTTCCTTATTGGAGAATGTTTTATTGCATATGAAAAGCTCAAAATGCTTAAATAAATGAGAATCAGTAAGAGAGATATCAGATGAATATGGAGGATGAGGCAAAATTTTTAATTCAGGCTATGCAGCTTTTGGACAGTTGATTGAGCAGCTTAAAAATATTGTCATACAGCAAAATTAGGCCATCCCCTATTCACAAGTCTAGAATGTTTATTTTCCAATTTTTTTTTTTTTATGTGCATACACTCAATTTCTCCACAGCACAAGGTTGCGGTTATTGTTTTCCCATGAGGCAATAATGAATAGCCCCTTTGAAAGACCACCAGAGATAACTTTTGGGTGTAATGTTTTGGTGATTCTAACCAAAACATCTACCCAATGGCCTGCTTTCTTGCTGTTGTCAAAAAGTATCCATTTCTCATCGCATGTAATGATTCAATGCAAAAATGTTCTTTTTTTATAGTTTGTGGGGGGAGAGAAGATGACTCGACAATGATGTCATCATTTTTCATTGGGTTTATGAGTAAAAATATATTGAAAGAAAAATTATCTGGAAAGAAAATTTCAGTGAATAAAAAAAAAAATGATTTTATATATATATATATAATTATATTATTTAAAAATATGATTATTTAAATATTTAAAATATGATTCCAAATTGATCATAAGATGTTTTCAAAAACATTCCATAAAAAAATA
>CAHIKZ030001614.1:557500-585000 GCA_903632075.3 Acanthosepion pharaonis | reverse complement strand
TCCTTTTCATCCAAGATAGGGTAATACATTTTTTGTTTTTTTTTTTGTTTCCATAATTTTGAAATTTAAAATGAATTTATTCAATTGACTTTTTTTTTTTAAATTTATATTCGATAATTTGTTTCATCCTTTAAAATTGCCATCTTTATTTTTTTTCAAAATTCCAATTTGCATTTTTTTTTCTGATTTCTAGAAAAATTTAAATATTTTTATAAAATTTAACTGATTTATTATCGGATTTAAAAATATAACAACATCATATTTATAATGAAAAATTTTGTCATATATATATATATATGTTTTATCATATATATCATTAAAAAAAATGTCCTTAGAAAAAATTTATATATATAAAACCTACCTATATTATATTCATATTAAATGTTCTGGACAGAAAGTTCTTGTTAAATTTCTTGGGAACTTATTTTTATATTTATTTATATTTGAAATAAATTTATTTCTTTTCCAATAAATACATATATATATATATATATATATATATATATATATATATATATATATATATATATATATATATATATCAGTTAATTTTATTAAATATGCTTGAATTCGATATCATTCTAATAAATTTGTATTTCAAAATATTTTTCATTTGTATATTTTTTTATAAATAAAAAAAAAAATATATGGATATATATTAATATATATATAAAAATATATTATATATATATATTTTTTTATATATATATTATTTATTTTTATATATATTTATATATATATATATATATATATATATATATATTTACATATTATTTATATAAAATATAAATATGACAGTATGAAGAAAATATATTTTTTTCAAAAAAAAATAAAAAAAATCCTATATATTATGGTATATGTTTTTTTTAATTTTTTTATCCCTTTTTAATTTTTTTTATTTTTTCATTCTTATTTTTATATATATATATAATTCAACTATAAATTTATATATTTATTCAATAAAAAAAATTTAGATAACAGAAAATTTTTTTATAAAAAAAAATGTTTTCATTATTAATTTTTCGAATTCATGCGAAATTTGAATAATATTTAAACAAATTAAAATTTATTATATTTAAAATTTTTAAGTTTTTTTTTTGGATTTTTATTTTTTTTTTTAATTTAAAAATTCAATTTGAAATATTTTTTAATGTTATTTAAATTAAAACATTTTTATTGAAGATTTAAAATTAGACTAATTTTTTTTGAAAATTTTTTTTTTAATTTTTTTTTTTAATTAGCTAATTTTAATAATTTTTTATTTTTTAATTGTTTTTTTTTATATTTTTTTAGATTATATATATATATATATATATATATATATATATATATATATATATATATATATATATATATAATATATTATTTTTTTAATTGAATACATAATTTAAAATGAGATATAGATAAAAAATAAAAAATACAGAAATTGTAATGTATTTGCTTTTATGTTGACAATGAATAATCAGTTGAAAAATAACAAGATACAACATCATGTTTTGTTTTCATCAATAAAAAATACCACCAACTGACTTAATTCCCGCTTTAAAAATTATTGGCATTCTGCCGAACAGTTTTTCTTTTTTGTTTTGTTTTTTCTAATAAAAACGTAGATGGAGATCCTAAAAAATTCGTTTTTAATTTTCACTGTTAATTCCAATCACCCCTATTAGAATTCAATTTTTTTAGGTCAAAATTTTTTAATAAAATTTTTTTTTTTTTTTTTTTTTTGAGGTTGAAATTTTAGCATAATTTAAAAAATTTAGTTTTTTTAAAAAATATTATCAGATAAAAAGATGGTATAAAATGTCTTCGTAAAAATCAAATGATATTGTTCTTTTTCCATGAACCCTTGATCTGAATTAAATCAAGAAATAAGGAAAGTTGAATAATAAAAAAGGTTTAAATTTTTTAAACGCTGAAAACGAATTTAAATTAATATTTCATCCAAAATATTCATATATTTATCAAAATATATTTATAAATACAGATATTCAAAAAGTTTGAACATTTTGGTGATTAATATTTTTTAAAAATCATGGTTTTCAGTGTAGTTATTTTTAAAATTTTATCTGTTAAACATTGAAATATGATAAATTAAGGAGTTTTTTTCCCAATAAAATAAAGTTTAAATTAATACAAATATATTTTATAATAAATAAAATATATTATTTTTTTATTATATATATATAAATATCAGGTCATCCCATAAGTTCTGTCCGAATTTTAACTTTTTTTAAAATGAACGAAATTTAAAGAGTATTTTATAATGTCTAATGGAGCTGAACATTATTTTTATGTTTAGATGCATTTAAACTGATCAAATTTTATTTCAGAGAACAATAAAATTAAATTTTGTTTGATTAAAACCCCATAACATGGAAGTACCCAAGAATCATTTGAGGCACATAATGCTTTATGAGTTCAAGAAAGGAAACTCAGCAGCCGAAACGGCTAGAAACATTCATTCAGTTTATGGAGAGGAATGTGTGTATGAAAGAACTTGCAGAAGATGGTTTGCAAAATTCAGAGGTGGAGATTTCACCCTTGAAGATGAAGATCGAACCGGACGTCTAGTTGAGTTTGATGAAAAGCTTCTTGAAGCAGCCCTTGAAGAAAATCCTGCTTTATCAGTTGAGAAATTGGCAGTGGTTCTTAGTTCAAACAATAAAACTGTTCATCGTCATCTTCAACAACTTGGAAAAGTTCCTAAACTTGGAAAATGGGTGCCTCGTGAAAACAACCTCAAATCCCGAGTTGACCTTTGCTCTTCTCTCCATTCCCGCCAACCTGTTTCACCTTTTTTGGATAGACTTGTGACTGGCGACGAAAAAAATGGATCTTTTATCGAAATGTTAAGCGTCGTAGACAGTGGCTTGGTAAAGGGAAGGACCCCAGCCACAGCCGAGAAGGGAACTTCATGGGCAAAAGGTTCTTCTTTTTCAATCTGGTGGGATCGCCAAGGAATAATCCACTTTGAATTCTTACCACCTAATGCAACAATTAATGCTCAAATATACTGTCAGCAATTAGAGCGTTTGAACAGAGCTTTGAGGAAAAAAGACCTGCTCTAGTGAATCGAAAAGGGGTGATATTTCATCAGGACATTGCGCGACCCCACACAGCAAGAATCACGTCACAAAAAAACGAAGAACTTCGTTGGGAGAAAATTCCTCATCCACCTTATTCTCCCGACCTTCCTCTTTCAGACTACTATTTGTTTCGTAGATACAGAATCATTTGGAAGAAACAGCTTTTGTGACATAGGAAGAGATTAAAACTGACATTTGTGAGTTCTTCGAATCAAAGCCAAAAGAATTTTACAGTAATGGAATTAGTAAGCTTTGTTAATAGATGGAAGGAAGTCATAGATAATCAGGGAAAATACATTGTTGATTGAATCTGTAATTAAATGTAACATTTGGTCACTTGTTTTCTTTATTCAAAATTCGGACAGAACTTATGGGATGACCTGATATAAACGGAGACCTACACCAAGTGCCTTGAGGATTTTAGTGCTGCCCTGGGTCAAGAGGGTGGCTTCTAAAGACAAAGTGTATGACAACAGGATTATGCACCACGCCGCACAAGAATTAGAACTCAGTCATGGATGTCAGACAATTTTTTCATCACATCAATATACAGCTGGCCACCTAACTTGCAGATTATTATGTTTGGATTACAGTTTAAAAAGAGACCAACAAAACTCCTTGTAACATTAAAAGATGAATAAGGCAAGGATTATGGCAGCATTCACCAACTTTAAACAAGGAGACCGTCCAAAAGAGTTGCAGGAAATTGATCAAAGTAATCTGAGGATGTGATTGAAAAAAATTCTATTTTAATGGATAAATTTAAAAAGTATTTCAAGATATTTTTTTCTACATTTTGGTAAATATATCTATTTAAATGAGATGTCACTGTTATTTTCAATTTTGCAATTTTTCATTTAGACAACAATTTATCCATCGCTCCATATATATATATATATATATATATATATATATATATATATATATATATATATATATATATATAAATATTATATGAAAATCTTGGTAATTCGGCATTAAATAATCCCAAGGAGGATGAAATCCTGAAAAGAAACAAAATAAGTCAGAGCGAAATATTTAATTTAAAAAAAAAACAGACCAATTTGATAATCCATAGTAAAAATTTATTTCACCAGAGAATTTTATTTTTTTCTGGGATTTTCAGACTTTAAACTCTCAAAGAAACGAAAAATAAAAATATATATTAATATATATATATATTTATATATATACATATATATATTTGAATATGTATATAAATATATGTTTATATATATATATATATATATATATATATATATATATATATATATATATATATATATTTCAACACACATGTTAAAATATATATATATATATATATATATATATATAAATAAAAAGAAAAACAGTAAATATTCTGATAAACAAAAATAGATATTTTATTTTTACAAAATTGCTCAATTCTACAAGAGCATTATTTATTATAAATTAATTATTTAACGAAATATGTCATTTTTCGCTACACAGTTCCAACCATTTTCAAAATAGAATTAAAAACCCTAATTTTATTTTTGCAAATAAAATTTTGTTATTAGTTCCATTTCATCTTCAAGCGAATTTTGGAGTAACTTTTAAAATTTACCGGGTTTTAAATACACAGCTAAAAATCCGTAAAAATATTTTTGAAACATGGTTGGAAAAATAAAATTTGTAGCGAAAAAATCCACTATAGATTTTAAATATTTATTATATATATATATATATATATATATATATATATATATATATATATATATATATATTATTCAGTTTATTCAGTTAAAAGAAGGTATTCAAATATGTTTTATTAAATTTTTAAGGTCCGTATATTCAATTTGTCATTATATTTTTCCATTTTTTAGAATGAAATGCAGTCCATAGAAATTGATGCTACTGTTAAATTGTCCAAAATTTATCTTGTTATATTCAAGTACCTGCGACTGTCTCAGTCAATGTCAAGAACTGGGTGTTGGTAATATGGTAAACAAGATTTTGATTTTGATTTTTTTTCGGTTTTAGATCACAAACATTGGAAATGGCATAAGAATTGGAATCATTTCATAGTGACGTCACGTGCAGCGTTGGAAAGGAAAATCATGCATCGAACGAATGTTTATTATGTTTGATAATGATCTGTTCCAAACTTATGGTTGCTTTAATGGCTGGATGAAAATAAAGACAAAAATTGTCCATGATTTGAATATTTTTTATTAAGTTAGTCCTTGATCTAAGCTTTCGGCTCATATGAGTCTTCTTCAGAGCGGTTATACGGATATTTTACTAATAATAAACCCACTACATATATTGGTTTTACAACAACCACACTATCCCGTAGACTAACCTTTCACTTTTCTGATCTTAGCTCCATTAAACAACATTTCTTACAAAAAACATAGCCATGTACATAATATTAGATAGATATTAGATGATAACACAACAATGCTCCTATATTTCACAGTAAAAAGAACCTTCATCTATTGGAGGCCATCTACATTAAAACAAAGCAAACCCATTTTTAACAAAATTACATTTCAAACTAGTCGCAACATATTATATTGCATTATGACATATGGTTCTGTTAAATTCTTTCATAAAAAGTTCATGGTATGACGTCATAGAACCGCATCTTGAACTTACTACCTGCGTCTACTATTCCGCCACCATTATCGTCACAGAGAAATCTTCTATGTCAACATAACAGGATACCATCTTTGATGGCGAATATCTTTGTTTAAATGTCCATATAACCACTTCACTCAGATGGCTCATTTTTTATCTTAAATCAAAAACCAGATAAAAAAAAATATCCAAATGTTGGACAATTTTTGTCTTTATTTTCACCCGAAATTAAAGCAAAGCCACTAACATTAAAACGGCTCATGATCAAACATAATAGACAATCAGTTATATTTAACAATACACTGAAGCCCGTTCGTAACCCGAAATGTTCGTAAACCGAAACTATTCTTTCAATAGGAATCAATGTAAAATGGATTAATCCGTTCCTGGTCCCAATATGATTGCTTATTTAAACTTTTACAACAGTACTTTGTGCAGAAGATTTTTGCGATGTCAACGGACACTCGTTGTCACTTTTGTGATGTCAACGAATACTTGCTGTCACTTTTGTAATGCTCGTTGTAGTAGAGACTTTGTAATCGCAGATACAACTATAGTAACGCCGTTGAACAATACTGGTGTCAGACGCCTTCGAATTACACTCGCACTAATAGTACTTGCTCGATAATACTCGCTCGAATAGTAATCTTTATAGTGATCCGAATAGAGAAATAGTATAGTGAATAGTGTAGAGAATAGAGGTCTGTATAGTGATAGAGGATAGAGTAGAAATAGCGATCCGTATAGTAATAGAGGATAGACTAGAGATGGAGATCAATTAGACACACGCTACCTTCCATATATGCGTTTCCTCTATGGTTACGTGGTCTACTTAATTCAATAATGGGATCGCCTGTGTTTGCTATGTTCATACTCAAGTGTCGGCCGTGACACTTTATTCCTATATAACAAGTTTATGCACAAAACTAATGAAAATCATTAAATCTAAGAAAAGATTAATAAACCTAATACTAAACAGATAAAATGTAGATGGACACTTTAATTTTACAGTACCTTTTTTTTCAATTTTGTATGTAGGAGAGTTGATGGCGTCACATGAAGCGGAAGGAAAGAGATGTTATTGTTTGAAAAAAGGGATGGAGAGACATGATCGTCTCTTTATTTATAAGAATAGTATAGATCGTTGATTTTGCCATATGAAACTGAGTAGGAAGAGACAATATCATCAACAATTGTTTTTCTCTCAATCTTTCTTCTTCCTTCGCCAGTATCACTGCTGGCTTTCTTTGGAGTCATGACTAAGGTCTAATGAAAAGAAAAAAAAAAGGTACAGTAGAATAAAACTGGAAAAGAAAAGCCCAGCACATCACAGCACAGCACAACACACGAATGTATACAATATGGCGGTCGACTCAGAAATGATTCCGTTCGGGTTAACTCGGTTCGGCAATGTTCGGCAATGTTCGGCAATGTTCTTTGAGAACCAAAATTTTGTTCCATAACCGAGGCATTTTCATCTCGAATTTTCTGTCCGAAAACTGATTTGTTCGACATGGAAGACGTTCGAGAACCAAGGTTGCTCTACATATCCTTAAATAATGATCTGCTATCCCAGTACACTAAGTGTTTCTTTTATACACACTTCAGTATATCATCTCCGGCAGAGAAAGATATTATATTTAATGTTTCTTCTTTCTTTTTTTGTTTATCTCATAATGGCTTCTTAGAATTCTTGTTTCTCTGCAGTGAGTACTATAAAATATGTTCTGTGCTGATCGATGTATGCACGAATTACACTAAGTCACGGCAAGTGATAAGTCAACCTTCGAGAGTGGGTGGTGTATATGTGGCCAATGTAAGAATTTAATGTCGAATTTAATGTTATTTGTTGTCCATTAGTATTGAAGATACAATCTCCCTAAAATATAGTCCATTCTTCACACCATCCCATGAAACACCGCATCGCATAGCATAGCCTAAATAATATAACGCAAAAACAGTTTATAGACTTTTACATGTCAGACTCTTGTATTAGGAATTTTGTGACAGATGTTAAGCTATACGACTCCTGCTTTGAATCTGATCACAGATTACTTGTAACTAAACACCAGCCAAAAAATAGCTCGCTTCCGCCAGCATAAATCACGAAAAATACCGAGATATAACTCCCAAGTCCTTAAAAAGGAAAGGGCTAATTTGGAATTCAGAAATCAATTAGAGTTCAAATTGATGTCGATAAATCTTGATCAAAAGATACAGGAATCAAATAATGTTCCCATATCTTCATTAGCCGAGGCGAGTGAGATTATTTCAAGAATGCCTAAAAGGCAAAAGATACACCCATGGGATAAAAAATACTGTGTTGAAAAACAAAATTAGACAAGAAGAAAAAAAAACAAAAAAAAAAACGGAAGAAAATCGAAAAAAAAAATAGAAAGGAAAATACTAAAAAGTTGACAAAGAAAAAAAATAAAACTAGTTAATTCTTTGAGAAACCAATATCTCTGGAAGATTGGAAGCGAATTTAATGAAGCCAGGCATCACAGACAATGTGTTAAAATGTGGAACAAAGCTAAATATCCCAAGAGAATCAATATCAGATCGAAATCACTGCGTTTATCCATTGTCTCCTATTTAGGATTTGGTTACCGGTTCATTTTAAATTCCATTTCTACGTATAACGTCTCCGTCTGAACTCTGAAATATTATTCGCTATTTTTTTCTCCCCCAATAGGACGAGATAGATTTGCCTATCGTCCAGTTCAGACTTCTCTCCCATCTTTTGAACAGGAGTCGAGATTTATCCCTTGTTTCCCGTCTAGGATTTCGTTTCCGGTTCATATTAAATTTCATATCAACTCTCTACAAATAACGTCTCCGCCTGAACTCGGAAATGTTATTCGCTTATTATTTTTCTCCCCAATAGGCCGAGATAGCTGTCTATATTTTTCTGAGATGAGGTATTATGTACACTATTTACATTATTCCGACTATTGTCCTCATCTTTGTTGCCATATTTATCCGATCCTTCAGTATCTGTCTATATTTCAGAGATTAGGTATTATGTACAGTATTTACATTATTCTGACTATTGTCCTCATCTTTGTTGCCATATTTATCCGATCCTTCAGTATCTGTCTATATTTCTGAGATAAGGTATTATGTACACTATTTACATTATTCGGACTATAGTCCTCATCTTTGTTTGTTGCCATATTTATCCGATCCTTCAATATCTGCCTATATTTCTGAGATGAGCTATTATGTACACTATTTACATTATTCCGACTATTGTCTTCATCTTTGTCGCCATATTTATCCGATCCTTCAGTATCTGTCTATATTTCTGAGATGAGGTATTATGTACACTATTTACATTATTCCGACTATTGTCCTCATCATTGTTGCCATATTTATTCGATCCTTCAGTATCTGTCTATATTTCTGAAATGAGGTATTATGTACAATATTTACATTATTCCGATTATTGTCCTCATCTTTGTTGTCATATTTATTCGATCCTTCAGTATCTGTCTATATTTCTGAGTTGAGGTATTATGTACAGTATTTACATTATTCTGACTATTGTCCTCATCTTTGTCGCCATATTTATCCGATCCTTCAGTATCTGTCTATATTTCTGAGATGAGGTATTATGTACACTATTTACATTATTCGGACAATTGTCCTCATCTTTGTTGCCATATTTATCCGATCCTTCAGTATCTGTCTATATTTCTGAGATGAGGTATTATGTACACTATTTACATTATTCAGACTATTGTCCTCAATCTTTGTCGCCATATTTATCCGATCCTTCAAATCTGTCTATATTTCTGAGATGAGGTATTATGTAATACTATTTTACATTATTCGGACAATTGTCCTCATCTTTGTTGCCATATTTATCCGATCCTTCAGTATCTGTCTATATTTCTGAGATGAGGTATTATGTACACTATTTACATTATTCCGACTATTGTCCTCATCTTTGTCGCTATATTTATCCGATCCTTCAGTATCTGTATATATTTCTGAGATGAGGTATTATGTACACTATTTACATTATTCTGACTATTGTCCTCATCTTTGTTGCCATATTTATCCGATCCTTCAGTATCTGTCTATATTTCTGAGATGAAGTATTATGTACACTATTTACATTATTCTGACTATTGTCCTCATCTTTGTTGCCATATTTATCCGATCCTTCAGTATCTGTCTATATTTCTGAGATGAGGTTTTATTATACATTATTTTTTATTATTCCGACTATTATCATCCTCATCTTTGTTGCCATATTTATCCAATCCCTCAGTATCTGTCTATATTTCCATATATTAGGTATTATGTACAGTATTTATTATTATTTTGACTATTGTCCTCATCTTTTGTTGCCATATTTATCCGATCCTTCAGTATCTGTATATATTTCTGAGATGAATGAGTATTATGTACACTATTTTATTATTCCGACTATTGTCCTCATCTTTGTTGCCATATTTATCCGATTTTCAGTATCTGTATATATTTCTGAGATGAGGTTATTATATGTACACTATTTACATTATTCTGACTATTGTCCTCATCTTTGTTGCCATATTTATCCGATCCTTCAGTATCTGTCTATATTTTTCTGAGATGAAGTATTTTGTACAGTATTTACATTATTCTGACTATTGTCCTTGATCTTTGTTGCCATATTTATCCGATCCTTCAGTATCTGTCTATATATTTCTGAGATGAGGTATTATGTACACTATTTTTTTTCCGACTTTTGTCCTCATCTTTGTTTGATTTATCCGATCCTTCAGTATCTGTATATATTTCTGAGATGAGGTATTATGTACACTATTTTACATTATTCTTTCTATTGTCCTCATCTTTGTTTTCATATTTATCCGATCCTTCAGTATCTGTCTTATATTTCTGATTATTATTATGTAATCAAAATCCATTTACATTATTCTGACTATTGTCCTCATCTTTGTTGCCATATTTATCCGATCCTTCAAATCTGTCTATATTTCTGAGATAAATATTATGTACACTTATTTACATTATTCGGACTATCGTCCTCATCTTTGTTTGTTGCCATATTTATCCGATCCTTCAATATCTGCCTATATTTCTGAGATGTGGTATTATGTACACTATTTAAATTATTCGGACTATTGTCCTCATCTTTGTTGCCATATTTATTCGATCCTTCAGTATCTGTCTATATTTCTGAGATGATGGTTTTATGTACACTATTTACATTATTCGGACTATTGTCCAAATCTTTTGTTTGAACATATTTCTCCGATCCTTCTGTATCTGTCTATATTTCTGAGATGAATTATTATAAATCATTTTTTACAATTATTCGGACTATTGTCCTCATCTTTGTTGCCATATTTATCACAATGTTTTTTTCAATTGTATGCTCCCTATATTTCTTCAGGTGGTTAAATGTCGAACGGAAAAATCTATTTAAATTTACAATCTCCCTAAAATATATTCCATCCTTCACACCATCCCATGAAACACTGCATCACCTGGCATAGCCTAAATAATATAAGGCAAAACAGTTCATTGATGTCAGACTCTTGTAGTAGAAATTTTCCGAACCCCTAAAACAAAACACACTATTTAGTAGTCGGATTGTTTATTTACGTCATTAATTTTCTTAGGAACTAATGGATATTTTTTTTTATTTATTAAACCGGCAGATTTTAAAAAAATATAAACCTTTCATTTTAATGAATTTAATAATTTTTAAACAAACAGTAAAAATTATATCTATTGGTGCGTGGCCGAGTGGTTGGAACGCATTCTGACCATGAGACCCAGCTTCGAATCTCACTATGGTCGATTTGTCAGGAAGAAGATTTCCTGAAGTTATCGGACAGGACGGGATCTATCCCAGCGTGCGGTATCTTTGGAAACTGCCTGAAAACTATACCATGGTTTGACCCAAACCGTGTGAATGAAATTGGGTAGAGGAAACCCTTGGGGGTCGATAGTTTTACTAGAACGGTCACAAGACATCGTAGCCGGCGGCGTGAGCGTACTGGACTTTTTCAATTTGTTTATCACGTTAGATAACACGCTCTTTCCCAGAAACTGTAACGAAGGTCTGCTCAGCATAATTGCAGTATAAACCACAGGTGGGCTCTTTGGGTGTTGAACATACACAAATGCGACTGAGCAGAAGCAATGCAATAGGGATTGGCTATTAAATAGATAAATAAGACGAATATGAAACAATTTACATACATACCGTTCATATTCCATTTAAGTGTCAACTATTGCTTGTAAAACTAAAATAATTACATATATCTTCAATGTATTTCAGATTTTTTCCAAATTTTTCTTTCCTTTGTGTTACAAGTACTTTACCCATAGTTAACCCTACAACACTAAGCATTAATTAAAGTTACTACTAACCAAGGGTTTATCATACTCATATTTACTGTAGTTCATTTTAATTAATCAAGACAGAACTTAGACATATGAACAACTCCAGTCAATTAACCCTAGAACACTAACCATCAGTTAAAGTTACACCATTATTGACCATGGATATATCATACCTGATTTTGAAAATATCAAAAAAAAATAATAAATATAAATCTTTATTTGAAATATTTTACATGCAGACACTTCAAACTTTGTATTTTGAGTTAACATTAATAGGACGTGAAAAACATTATTTAGGTAAAAAAATCAGGTACTGAAAATTGTAATTAAAAATAGGAAAATTTGCGCTGGGTACTATATACCCATGTTTAGTGTTAGTGTTAAACAGGAAACTGTGGCGGTCTATATGTCATCAAACAACTCCAAAATATACTTACCTCTGTAGCAGTAAAGTGTATACTAGCGATGTTGACCTCACAGCAATATAGCGATTTTCCAAGCGAACTCACTATTCAGTCGTAATTGTTCTAGCGAGACAAGCTTGTTGACCATTACACCACCTCGAGGTGCCCAACCCCACAGCAATATATGAGCACATTAATAAAGAATTCCACTTCTCACCCGTTAGAAACTTCCTTCCAAGCTCCGAATCTACTGAATGCATCTATTCAGCAGAGGAACTGTATCGATCTACAAATTTTTATGATATTTGAAAGGAAAATAAACGGTAACATTTCAGACGTCAATTGAAGCAGGAAAGGAGAAAATAAAAGAAAAAAGTCAGACGAATTTTTTCCTAACCAATGCCTTGTACATTTTTGTAAGAATAAATATTATCCTTAGGCCCTAAATCTGTTTCTTTTCTTCATTAACGATATTCCTGATCTCATATTGGTTTAAAATAGGCATCTATTTCATTTTTTTTACTATATTATACTATCAGCCTCAAAAATAAATCTAGTGTCGCCTACAAAACTAACCTGGCCGTTTGTCTTGAAAAGACCTCCAATTGGTTGTGGACTGGGGCAGGAATTGACTGGTTAACTTTAATGCCTCAAAAAAAAACCGCTTTCTATTACTCACCACAGAGAACCATACCTGCCTCCCATTAGAATGTCTGACGCTCAACTTCACGAAACACCTCTTTGCGACTGCTCGGTCTCACATTGTCTGCTGACCTGAGATGGAACAAATACATTGAATCAATAGCTTCGTCCACCGCAAGGAAAGTTGGCTTAATGTGCCGCGCCAGGAAATTTTTTTTCGCCGGAGTCGATCCTTCAAATCTATAAATCAACCATTCGCCCTTGCATGGAGTATTGCTGCCATATATGGTCTGGAGCCCCTTCTGTTTGTCTCAAGGTCCTTGATAAAATCCAAAGACGGATATGCAATGTAATTAGCCCTGATCTGGCATCTCGTCTGCAGTTGCTCTCTCACAGACGTGCCGTCGCCTCCCTCTGTCTTTTTTACAAATACTTTCACGGTAACTGCTCCGATGAGCTGCTTTCGCTGGTTCCCAGACTTCATGAATTTAAGCGTTCAACTAGGCTGGCATCTCGCTCTCACCCTTTCACTGTCGAAACTGTTAAATGTAGCCGTCTCTTCTACTCCAATAGCTTCATGTCTCGCACTTCTCGCCTGTGGAACTCCCTCTCCATTTCTTGTTTTCCTGATAGCTATAATCTCCAACTATTCAAATGTAATGGCAATCGGCGTCTCCAGATGCCTTGATCTATCCCCTAACCGTCTCTTCATCCTTTCCTCTATCACTCATCTTTGTTCTCGCTCCTACTCTGAAACCCTTTGCTTGCTAGTGGCTTCCCGCCTTGCTTGGGGTTGAATGCTTAAAAAATAGATATGAAGAGATGGGTACTGATTGTTTAAGCATTCTATACTACATCCCAAAAGAATCTTCCAACAGAAGACAACGACCCTGCTTTGCCTACCGAAGGCAATGTACTGATGATAAAAAAGGCTATGCTGATGACATAGGAGTTCGTAGTTGGGATAAGAATGACCTTGAACAGAAAATCACTTTCTACTTAGTATTCCAAGAAATAAAACTCAAGATAAACCTTTTTTGTTTAAAGAAACTGTGATCTGAAATTGAAATTAAAACACTGATTACACCTTCCCTGAATCCATCATAAACCTTCTGGATTTAGAATTAGTAAACATTAAACGCTTCAAATACTTCGGTGTTATTATAGGAGAAGAAGAATAGATTGCGCCAGAGATAATTTTACCCAAAACCAAAACATCATGCTGAAAACTCAAGTCATCTTCTTAAATAGCCTCGTCGGATCGAGACTTTGGATGTCACGCATGGTGCCAGACCCCGTTCAGAAATATGTAAACTCTCAGCTGTATAAAACTTTCGAAGATCAATGGTAAACAAAAATGTCTTTGAGCGAGTGAAACCTGAGGATCTTAGCAAAAATCATGCTTCAATGAACATTGTGGACTGGCGCTACGGACTCACAAACAAAGAACTGTAACAAATAATATAAAACCATATCACTTGAGGACTACCAACAGCAGCAACAACTAAAATGGATAGCACATGGAACTGAAAGAGCAAATAATGATATAATCAAGAGGTTGACATTCCACACTATTTCCACTAAAAGGTTAGCAATGAAAACCCTATAAATAGTGAAAAGAGTGATAACAGCTACTGGACTTGAGAAACCTATTTTCCTGAAACATTGTTTTAAGAGAAAGAGCTTAAAAATTTTAACCGACAGCAATACTGGCTGCTCAGTGAATGAATGTCAAATGTTTCCTTATAGGGAAACGGCTATTATTACCGTTGTCAGAGGACACGAATATTCATAAACAACTTTTGATGCTGAATAATTGATAATAATTAGTTTTGATTGTTTCCCCACTCGCTGCACAAGAAGAGTCGACAAACATGCCGCGTTAGTTGTGGAGGTGTCCATCTCCAACACCAGAAGCTCGTGTGATTGTTCATAATTATTCATAGCTTTGCCCAATGCTAGGCGATCTCTTATCATCAGGCAGCATTGATCCAATAAAAAGAATCAGTCAAGATTATTGGTTTGGTTTATTTTGTCTTACGGCATATCAACACCTCAATGGGTTATTTAATGCCGACAAGATTTTTTATTCCTGGTAATATTTCTTTTTCCAAAAATGCATTGCTGGTAATGTATCTTTACAACAAAAAAAGTGTTGCTGGTAATAATATATTGCTGATAATAATTTTTTCTTCAAAAATTCTTTGTTGGTAATAATTTTTTACAAAAATGTATTGCTGATAATAAAATCTATTCTTACATGTCTTTGACCCCAGTTTGAGGGTTAAATATTTGCCAATAGCTGGGAGCCTAACAGGTCAGGGTGGACCTGGGAACACCAGCAATTAAGAGTTGGTACCACGTTCATAAAAACCTTCTGTTCAGAGGATTTGCTGTTGGATGTAGTTTATCGTCATACCCAGGACGCGGATGTAGTTTATCGTCATATACAGGACGCGGGTGCAGTTTATCCTCATACCCAGGACGCGGATGTAGTTTATCCTCATACCCAGGATGCGGATGTAGTTTATCGTCTTACCCTGGACGCGGAAGTGGTTTATCGTCTTACCCAGGAAGGTCAAGATTATGATAATTGGAGACTTCCTGTACTGAGTACGATTTCGAGTAAATTGATAGGAAGAGACTAGCGTGATTATTCATGCCATAATCATATATATGTTGGCATGACGTGGAAATATTATATTGAAGTGTTATGGCCGTTCCTAGGAAAATTAGTTCACTGTGTCGTACAAGAAAATTTTTCTCGCCAGAATCTATCCGAAATAAAGTCTATCATTAAGTCATTTTTTTTCACGTTGTTGCCACATCTTGTATGATGATTCTTCGATATATTTAAAGATTCTTGATAAAATCCCAAAAAGATTATGCAATGTTATTGGACTTGATCTGGCATCTCGGCTTCAGTCACTTTCCCACAACCATAATGTAGCTTCTCTGTGGCTTTTCTGTAAATACTTTCATGGTAATTTCTCTGAAGAAACTTCCTCTGCTGTACTTAGATTGTAGGAATATAAGAGTAATACCAGATTGGCAGTTAGGTCTCATTATTTTACAGATGAAATGGTTAAATGTAAAACAGATGAACAGTATGAGATATATATGAACAGAATAAGATGTATATTAAAAGAATGAGATTTATATGAACGGAATAAGATGTATATTAAAAGAATGAGATTTATAATGAATGGAATAAGATTGTATATTTTTAAAACAGAATAAGATTTATATTAAAAGAATGAATTTATATTGAAAGAATTGAACATGTATATTAAAAGAATGAGATTTATATGAACAGAATAAGATGTATATTAAAAGAATGAGATTTATATGAACAGAATAAGATGTATATTAAAAGAATGAGATTTATATGAACAGAATAAGATGTATATTAAAAGAATGAGATTTATATGAACAGAATAAGATGTATATTAAAAAAAGATTTTTATATGAACAGAATAAGATGTATATTAAAAAGAATGATATTTATATTTTTAATAAAATGTTTATTTACGGATTTAAATTTTACATATGAACAATATTAATTTTTTAATTTATAAAAAAAAATGAGCTATATTCATATGAACAGATTGGGATGTAGATTAACATAATTTGATATATATTAGCAGAATTAGATATATATGAACAGAATGAGATGTATAACAACACAATGAGATTTACATGAACAGAATTAGATATACATTAGCAGAATTAGTTATATATATATATTAAATAAAGCATTAATTATTTGAGCAAGGCGTAAAAGTCACTAAGATGCATTGGTTGCAGAAGATTTGGAGCGAGATTTTGGATAGGAGTGATAGAAAAAGGGTTTAAGGAGAGGATTTAGTTGGTAGATCAAAATAACTGGAGATGTCGATTGACATTACATTTGAGTAGTTGGAGATTATAGCTCTCATTTAACAGTAATTGGGAAGGGTGTTCCACAGGCGAGAGGTTTCGAGGTATGAAGTTATTGGAGGAAGAGACGGCTACATTTAATAAATTCTGAAAGTGAAATGATGAGAGGGGATGCCAGCTTCGTTTTTTTTTTGAATTCATGGAGTCTGGGAACCAGTGAAAGCAAAATCATCAATTAAAATACCATGAAAGTTTTTGTAGAAAAAAACAGAGAGAGGCGACGGCGCGTCTGTGAGAGAGTGACTGTACAGAATGAGATATAAATTAACAGAGCGAGATATGTATGAATAGAATGAAACATAAATAGCTTGGAATATATATATATATATATGAACACATAGATAGATAGATAGATAGATAGATAGATAGATAGATAGATAGATAGATATTTCAAACTTTTTAGGTTAATTTCGAATTTCGGATAGAGCATCCTTCCTCCGTTCCCAGATATTTAAAATTCTGCACTTGTTTGATGTTGACATCTACAATTAATATTTCATATCTTGGCCTTTGACTCTAGCTAACAACTACACTAACGGTCTTCTCACACTTGATGGCTAATCCATTTAGTTAATTGATTAACGGCTGATCAAATCATCGATACAAATAACATTTATAATGAAGCGTCAATTCATCGAAATAGAACGGCCCTGCGTAGAAATAATCTGGACAGCCTCATTGCCTCAAAAACAGACATCACTAGCGAAAACATTGAACGAGAAGAAAGCAGTCATGAACATTATCCTAAGAAAAGAACGATCAGTTCGTACAAGAAGCAATTGTAGATATTCAAAGAAGATTGCAAAACAGTTTATGTCCAGTGGTCTGGGAATGATGTCTAAAAGAGACGCAATGAAATCGCTAAAAATCGATGGAATGTTGATCGGTAGAAAACATACGTCACACTGCAATTATCCCGCCCATTACCAGATAAAAGAGACGCTGAAACGAACAGAGATGATGGATCATCTTGCCATGCATCAAACAAGTTGCTCGATGATGAGCAAATTCCACCGAATAAAGAGTTGTCTACCCCGAAGCCGTGACCTCAATCGAGATTTGGTTGAGAGATGAAAACCAAGGTTTATAACAGCAAGCCAAAAAATGAATAAATAAATAAATAAAATTAAAATTAGTTGGGGATTTATTATCAAGACAAGTTTTTTTTTTAATTTTATCTTATTTTTTTTTATTTCATTTTATATTATTTTTTATTTTATTTTATTTTTTATTGTCAAACCGAATGGAATAGGATTTCTGATGAGACATTTTTTCTTACAATTTTGATATGGATGGACGAAAATTTATTCGAAAATTAAACAGGCCTTTTCGCTTGAATTTAAACTAAATGTGTTTGAGTCTATTGGTTGATTTGTGTTTTGTGACAACTTTTGAAGGTTATATAAATAATAATATAAATATTATATAAATATATAATAAATATTTATATAATAATAATATATTATAAGATATATAATAATATATTATATATTAATTATATTAAATAATAATTGTATATATAATAATTATAATATATATAATTAAATATATATATAATTATATTATATATTAATAAATTATATTATATTAGTTAATAATATACAATAATAATTATATAATTATATTATATTAAACATATATATATTATAATATATATTATAATATATAATAATAAATATTATAATATGTATTAATTTATTTTATTAATTTATTTATATTATAAATTGATATAAATATATATATATATATATTAAATATTATATTTATATATATATAAATATATGATATAATATCTTTAATTTAATTACAAAATTAAATAAATATTTATATCAATTTTGAAACATGGTTAGAACTCTGATTTTGATATTTTAAATCAATTAATTTATAAAATTAATGCTCTTAAATTTAATTGAGCACTATTTTGTAAAATAAAAATATCTAAAACACCGGATTAATATCTTACTGCAATATATATAACATGGTTAGAATTTTAAAACATTTTTAAATCAATTAATTTTATAATATTTATGATTTGTTCTTTTATTTTTCTATTTTGTATCCTTAAAAATATCTATAAGAACACCGGATTATATATCTTACTGCAGCTCTTTATATATATATATATTAGATTAGATTATTTTCTTTGTCTTTATCTTTTTTTTTTTTCGCTTGATTCTCTTTTCTTTTTCTTTGTTTTAGTGATTTGTCTTTCTTTCACTTTTTTCTTCTGCTATTGTATCCTTTCTTCCTCCCTTTCGGTTCCTTTCTTTTTTTTATTTTCCTCTTTCATTTTCTGCAATTTTTTTTTTTTTTCATTTTCGTTACTTTTCTTTATCTTTTTTATTCAACCTATTCACATTGTTTGTCTATCTGTCCCTCTATCTAGTTCTGCGTCAGTCTCTCTCTCTCTCTATCTATTCTTCTCTCTCTATCTATATATCTACACAAATCATCTTCATTATCATATCTATCTATCTATTTCATCTATCTATCTATATATATATATATATATATATATATATATCTATTTATCAGTCTGTTCATATTATCTATCTCATCAGTTTATATTTTCATTATCTATCTATCTATCTATCTATCTCTATCTATCTATCATCTATCTATTCTATTATCATCCATTCAATATCAATTTCATTATCTATCTATCTATCTATCTAATGAATCTATTATCTATTCATCTATCTATCTATCTCGAACATGGTTTCATTTCATTATCTATCTATCTATCTATCTTTCTAATATCTATCTATCCATCCAACATATCAATTTCATTATCTATCTATTTCATTATTATCTATCTATCTATCTATCCAACATGGTAATTTCATTATCTATCTATCTATCCAACATCTATCTATCGTCCATCTAATTTCATTATTATCTATCTATCTATCTATCATCCATTTATTTGGTATGATCTATCTATCTATCAAGATCATTATTTTTATCTATCTATCTTCTGTTCTATCATATCATCTAAAAATCCTTTCATTATCTAAATATTGGTCATTTCATCTATCTATCTATCTATCTATCTATCTATCTATCTATCTATCTATCTATCTATCTTCATATTTCAATCAAAATGGAATTTTATCTATCTATCTATCTATTATTTCATATCTATTTTTCTATCTTTATCTCATCTATTTATCTAAAATCAATGGAGAATTTTCATTTATCTATGCATCTGAATCTATATATCTATTATCGTTATTTTTTTTCTTCATCTATTTTCTATCTATCTATCAAAAGTATTTTCACTATTTATCTTTTCTTCACTGCCAGCGTATAATATTTTTATTTTTTCAGCCAAAAATTTATATAAACCATTTATGGCCCTATTTAAACCTAACCGCGCTTTTCCCCCAACCGAATCACCATAAAATTCCAGCCAAGACCACTCGCATTCTATCATCCCCATTATCATTCCCGCCAAAATGAAGAGATATTTCCCGCCGCTACGCAATTTTCCGCCCAACTTACCAAAAGATGATCTAGATAGGACTAAAATATGAAATCACTGTCGGCGAATGATGATTTTATATTCTTTTTCTTTGTTTCTTTTTTTTATTTTTCCATTTTCCTGCAACGCCAACGGTGGGCAGAAGTAAAAATACAAGAGATTTGAAAATGGCGACATTTAATACAAGACTTCTACTAATAACAACAATACTATCTGGCTTCGATTGAAAGTGTTCATCAAACATCGATTTCTTCACCCCAGTCCGACCACACGCATCAGAGATTATCTGCCAAGTATTAAAAACAACCCTTAAAAGAAGATGAATTGCGCCAGGACTATAACAAATTCAATGCAAAAAAAAAAAAAAAACTTTTTCTATAATACATGATCATGAAGACTGCGATTCAAAATCTTGATTAATATTAAAATATAAACAGCGGCTTTTCACTTCTGCTACGAATTTAAATTCGCTTTCTCAAATGCGGCAATGTTTGACGCCTCTTGCGGAGGCAGGAGCAAGGAATGGTTTGTTAATTTCAACGCCTACAAGACGAAACTACTCTCAGTATCTGTCTATATTTCTGAGATGAGGTATTATGTACACTATTTACATTATTCGGACTATTGTCCTCATCTTTGTCGTCATATCTATTACAACGTTTTCGGCCGTTGTACTCTCCAGCCTTCTTCGGGTGGTTGGAATGTCGAACTGAACCCTTTATTCCGCCTGCTCGAGTATACTGTTCTAGGTCCACATGCCATGTTTAATGGATGTCAGTTGTCAGTTATCTCCTGTTAATTCCCCTCTCCAAGTTCTCCACTGCCTTAACCGAGTATTGAACTCACACCCTTTGGGTCCTGTCATGGATCTAACCAATGCCTTTATCCACTGTGTCTTGTGTCTTTGAGGACATCTGTATATGAACTTCTGGGTATTATAAACCTAATGTCTTCAGCAACCGTTTTTTTTACCATATTGTTCATATTGCAATTTTTTGCTGTTATCATTTTATGTTTTTTTATCAGAGTTGATATTGCAGTTTTCGTTGTTATTATTGCTTTTCTCTGGCACTCCTTATTACTGGTTCCCATATTGTATTCATTTCTATGCTTGGTCGGCTCAGGAGATTTTTGTGGCCTAGCATATGTGCTGATTTCTTAAGTTTACAAATTTTCCAATGATATTTTTTGTCTATGATTTCAATCTGATCCCACAGAGGGCGGTGATCTTCTTTTTCTCTCCATATGCGCAAAAGGTTCAGTTCGACATTCCAACCATCTGAAGAAGGCCGGAGCGTACAACGGCCGAAACGTTGTAATAAATATGGTGACAAAGATAAGGACAATTGTCCGAATAATGTAAATAGTGAAACTACTATCTTTTAACCGTCTCAGAAAAAAACCCTTTTTTTTTCTTCTATCAGCATGACTGATCCTAGCCTCCATGAGTGTTTTGCGAGAGACAAAAAAAAATTATCTCCCCTTGACTATCCCGTTAACTAACAGAAAACTAAATAGAGGTAACCACGAGAATTAAAAACAGTCACGTGACCTGACGAGAACTGCACGAGACATCGTTAGGGCGCTAAATTAAAAAGCCTCTTTAGCTCGGGTCAGTCAAACTAAGAGGACGCTCATCTTGAGGGCTCTTCAGAAATCCACCAAGATAAGTACAAAAATGACGTATTTTTCTTTTGCCACAATAGCAATTGTAAGTAACTACATGTCTATTAACAATACCAAATATACACTATGAAATGGACAAATTCCGACAATTATTTTAACACATTTTTTTTATATTTATACATTCTATTTTATAAATACAAATATTTAAATAAATGCTCTGTTTATAATAAACAGTATTAAACAACATTTACCGGCCTGAATGTCCGAGAAATTTTCATAGAAAATATGCGTCCCGAACCTGTATCCTATACGGAACCGTCATATAGCCTGACGTGCCTTAACCGATTCATGACGGTAAATGTTGTTTAATACTGTTTATTATAAACAGAGCATTTACTTAAATATTTGTATCTAAAAAAAAGAACCTATAAACATAAAAAATGTCTTAAATAAATGTGTGACGTCATTTGTTTACATTTGGATACGCATTGAGCAGATATGAATGAATGAGAGAAGATCATGGAGAATTGTGTTTAAAAACAGTAAAATCGACCTTCATAACCGAACGCTTCTCTTTGGCCAAATCGGTTAAGGCACGTCAGGCTAGCATAGGATACAGGTTTGATTCCTGTCGGAGGACACATATTTTCTGTGGAAATTTCTCGGACATTCAGGCCGGTAAATGTTGTTTAATACTGTTTATTATAAAGAGAGCATTTACTTAAATATTTGTATCTATAAAAAGAACGTAAAAACATTTTAAAAAAAAGTCTTAAATACCAAATATAAATATATACGCTCTTATGCAAATTAATTGAAACAACTGTGTTAGTTTCCTTTCTTTGATCATACGGTTGGTTTTAGACCCACTGGAGTAACATTAATTTATCTTCGGGATGTATGACGAAATTTGTTTGGCCTTGAAATACATGCATCATCTGTGATTGCATCAGTTTTTTTTTTTTTTTTATCAGAGACCAGACACTATTGTCCCGACTATCGATTAGTTGTCCTACGGGTAATGTTACCAGTGGCGCACCGCCAGAGGACCGCTGTCACTGCTACCGTCGGCCCGCCAGCGGACCACTAGCGGCTGGTGTGGAGGGAATTCGACATGAATTTCCCACTTCATGTTATCGGAAGCTATTAGTCCGAAAAGGCGCAATGTACATGTAACATTGACTTCATTTGCAAAGTGAATAGATATGCAACAACATAAACATATATAAAAAAAAAAGTTCAAATAAATTAATTTGAATATACGCTCTTTAGCGCTAGGAGGCGTCGTCAGTGATGTTCTGAATTGGGTTATTGGGTAGTTTCGGGTCTTTCAAACGTTGTACTCCCCCTCACCAACTCGACCCCATCAGAGCTGATCAGTCTCTGATACCCACATCTAAATTAACAGCCTGCAGACACTGACTTATATTAAGCAAACCCTACCCCTCTGTCATACATTTGATTGGAAGTTGACCAACAGCCAATCGTAATGGCGTGAGCTCTATTTAAGTTGTTTGCGCGGGATTTTTAATTTTTCTTTTTTTATGTGGATACTCGTCTGATACTCGGAAGGTAATTGTGTTTTCCGTTTTTTTTTAAACGTCTTTGTATAAAAATACTTATATATATATATATATATATATATATATATATATATATATATATATATATATATATATTTGTGCAAATTAATTGAAACAAAACGAATAATTCCGTTATTATTTACATTTTTTTGTATTTTTCCAATGAAACATGACCCAGTGCACATGTTAGTACTTCGTATGCCCATTTCCACGAAGTTTTTCCTTGCAGATTGACCACAGACTGTCGATTGGATTTAAATCAGGAGAGTTTCCGATCCAGTCTATAGTACTTTGAATTGCTCACTGGTAAGACCTGTCAGTGTGTTCGTGCGGCGTTACAAATTTTCGTACGCTTCCTTGGAGTAACGTCCATCGCAGACAATGCCCGTAGGACAACTAATCGACAGTCGGGACAATAGTGTCTGGTCGTGATAAAAATCTGATGCAATCACGGATGGTTCAATGTATTTTAAGGCCAAACCAATTTCATAATACATCGCGAAAATAAATTCATGTTACTGCACACCACTGTAAATGATCTAATCTCAGGAAAAAAAATAGCAATCGTGGATCTAAAACTGACCGTATGGTGAAAGAAAGGAAACTGAAGCGTTTTTTTTTCTATTATTTTGCACAAGGGTTTAATTACTGGAGACGGTGGTATGTGTGTTTTTCTGTTGTAATTCTGATGAAGTTATATTTTGTAATACAGTTTCATTTCGTTAAGAAATTGTAGAATAGTACATGGATTAATGTCATAAAAGCGTTCTTACATGTTGATTGATTGATTTTGATTAGTGGCATATCAACATCTCTACGGGTCATTTAATGCCAAAATCTAGATACTTTGTACGTAATTCTATGCTTTCAGAATAAAGGTATTTTTATGTATATATTTTGGAGATTATAAAATATAGTGTTGGTCATTTTATTATAACAATGTACTGATGATATGTTGTTTTTTTTTTTGTGGGGGGTAATAATTGTCCATAGCTGGGACCCTAACAGCTGCTACCACTCCGGGTTAGAGTGGACATGTTTCCCAACGTGGGAGCTAGCACCCACTTCTTAGGATCTTTTATGTTGAAAGGCGACACTGGCAGTTTTATTTCATTGAGTGGGGGGAGTTTGGTGAATGTACTCAGGAGCGCGGTGGGCATATATCCATTCTCTTTTTTCTTTTTTTTCTTTTTTTCAAATTTTCAAAAATTATTGAATAAGTATTTGTTATTTTAATCATTAAAACAGTGGATGTATTTTGCATGTTGACTGATAAAGCTTTTTATTTTTAGAAAAGATAAAAAAAAAATTAATGAAAATTTACTGTACTAAACTACACACCCTTGTAAAACCAACTGTACTTTGTACCCACCATTTTACCTGTATGCACTTTTCAAAACTTGGTTCTGATATTTAAGAGGGTGTGACAGACAAGCTAACACAAGTTACAAAATTTGATAGATAGATAGATAGATAGATAGATAGATAGATAGATAGATTTTAATAATAATCATGCAATTTTATTTCATGGCATTTTGGGGTTGAAACAGTTAAGTAGTGGGAAGAGAAAAGTAATCAGTGTTACTAATTTGAAAAAGTAAAGCTTATTCAAAGAGTCTCTAGACCAGCGTGGACATTAGCACCCACCTTGTAGATTCTGTTATATTGAAAGAGGGCACTGGGATTTTTTTTATTTCATTGGGAGGGAAAAAAATGGGTGTAAGTGGGCATTTATCCATTTTTTTTTTCTCAAATTTTCAAAAATTATTCAATATTGGCTACAAAAGGAAATTTCTGAAAGGTACCTAAAGCTGTGGGAAGTGATCAAACTTTTCTTCATTGCTTTTCCATATATAGAGAGATTTCTTTTAATAATCATGCGATTTCATTTCATGGCATTTTGGGTTGAAACAGTCAAAAAAAATGAAGGGAAAAATAATCAGTGTTACCAATTTGAAAAAGTAAAGCTTATTCAAAGAGTCTCTAGACCAGGGTTTCCCAGCGTGGGCACTACCACTCCCTTGAGGGTTTTGTCATATTGAAAGGGGGCACTGGGAGTTTTTTTTTTTATTTCATTGAGGGGGGGATACTTGGGGGCAGTGGGCATTTATCTATATTTTTTTTCAAAAAACTATTCAATATTGGCTACAAAAGGCAATTTCTGAAAAATACCTACAGCTGTTTTCCAAACGTGGGCACTACCGCTCCCTGAGTGCTTTTTTATATTGAAAGGGGGAAGTGGGATGTTTTTTTATTTCATTAGGGGGGAAGATATTTGGAGGCAGTGGACATTTATCCATTTTTTTTTTCAAATTTTCAAAAAAAACTATTCAATATTGGCTACAAAAGTCAATTTCTGAAAACTACCTAAACACATGGGAATCGATCAGACTTCTTCATTGCTTTTCCAACTTCTTATATGGCTGACTGTGGTTTCAACATATTTACACAGCTTCTTACTAGACAAAGAAACCACCTGCTAATTACAAAACCAGGAAATGTACGATTACTTCTATGCTGTATGGTACCTAGAGAAAAAGCCTTAGACAGTAAGCACCGAAGACAATAATCGCCTTGAAATAAACTATTAAATAAAAGTTGGGTTTTTTTGTCATTATAGTCCTATAATAGAAATAAAAACAATATTAAAATTATCTTTGCACTAATCTGTAAATGTTATCTTGCTGTAAAAGTTGAATTCAATATATCAGAAACTTTTGTCAACGACCCCGTGAAATTAGACAGACGGGGGGTACTTTGACAAAAATGTTTATCTATTTATCTATTTTTTTTTTTCAAATTTAAAAAAAAAATATTCAATATTGGCTACAAAAAGCAATTTCTGAAAAGTACCTAAAGCTGTGTCCAAACGTAGGCACTGGCGCCCACTTGAGGGTTTTGTTATATTGAAAAGGGCACTGGGATAGACAGACGGGGGGGGGGGGCTTTGACAAAAATGTTTGTTTCCAAAGGGAGTGCTGGCTGAAAGAAAAAGGTTGGGGGTCACGGGTCTAGTGCCTCGTTGATTCTGTGAGAAAAGACATCAGTTCTGGAATTAGCAGAACAAAATTCCCACTGGTTATTTCTCTGGAGGGTGTTCAAGGGTTCAACAACCTTCTTCTAGATTGTAGATTCGAAGAATTTGCTGGTGGCACTAATTTGCTAACGGGTCAGTTTTGCGACAGAGATGAGCGCCCAGTCGCATCCTTAAAAAAAACTGTGTACACATTTGCCAAATTCTAAAGACTTAGGAAGCATCATTCCTTCAAGAAAGGATTAAACAGTTTTCACGTGATTAGAGATAAATCTGGGCTGATATTCTTAACTTACCACATGTTAACCGGACTAGTGGTCTTCTTGGAGTCAGTTCTTTTGATAAGTGTGGAGATTTCCCGTACCTTGGTAAAGATATGACAAACTTTGTGCTCTGTGAGAAAGGGGGGATATCAGGTAAGGAATGGTCTATATGGTCCGAATGTAGAGTTAAAAGTTCTTTGCAGAGAGCCTTACTTTGTCATAGCTGTAACAACTTTAGGACCATTTACGACAGTTGGCTCTGACGCTTGGCCTCTCTAGACAATGGTTTTCTCCGCCTTTGCCAGGGCTTCCGGTGGAAGGCGGGTACCCGCCCGTAAAAGACGAGACTTCCCGCCACGGCAACAGGAAAGAGAGTTGGACAGCTGGGGGAAGTTCCAAGCTTTGGAGTTCCGCTTCTTTTGTTTTTATTCTGCGATTAGCTCCGAGAAAGAATTGAAGAAGAAGAAGA
>CAHIKZ030001614.1:540000-555000 GCA_903632075.3 Acanthosepion pharaonis | reverse complement strand
GAATGTTATGACTAAAAGAAAAAGCACAAAGTGAAAGAAAGAAAGAAAGAACCTTAGAAAGAAAGAAGAGTGGGAATATGAAGAAAGAAAGAAAGAAAGAAAGAAAGAAGGAAAGTGTGAATATAAAGAAAGATAGAGAAAAGTTTGAATATAATGACTAAAACAAAGAAAACAAAATGGCGAAAGAAAAAACAAACAAACAAAAAAGTGAGTGAATGTTATGACTAAAAGAAAGAAAGCAAAAAGTTAAAGAAAGAAAGAAAAATATTTTAAAAAAAAGCAAATATGATGGTTTAAAAAAAGCTGGAATTTTACTAAATCATACATTGTTGAATTTGTCCTTTTTCGTAAACAACACTCGTCCTCGATGTCACTAACCTTTTTCTGCCATTTGTATTTAACACGTTTCACTTCATTCCCGACATCTTGCAGCGTGGTCCGACATCGGCGCATTCTTCATTATTGATCGTCTGCTTTCAAAATGACAGCTCCGTCAGAAGAACACAGAACAATCAATTATGAATTTTCACGCTGTTCTGCCATTTGTGTTCAAGAAATAATTAATGAGCGTAGAAGGGCGATTTTCACCAATCCGACCAGTCGGAGTTTTACTTTCTTTACCCCTTTTTCCAAGGATGGAATCAATGGACAAGTTTCCCAAGACTGTTGCGCTCTGTAACAGAAGAAAACAGAAAGAATGGCAATGAAAATTAATTAAATAAATAAAACGATAAATAAAAGTGGGAGAAGAATACTGTAGGGGTTGGTAGGAATGAGAAAGAGAAAGAGAGACAAATAGAAAGAACAGGTTAATATGCAAAGTAAGAAAGAAAAGGAAAGACATTAAGGAAATGAAAAAGAAAGTAAAATACAAATAAATACGAGAACAAAGAGTAGATAGATAGATAAATAGATAGATAGATAGATATGAAGAGACGTAGATAGATAGATATGAACAGACTTAGATAGATAGATAGATAGATAGATAGATAGATAGATAGATAGATAGGTTCAGATAGAGATAGATATGAACAGACTGAGATAGATAGATAGATAGATAGATAGGTTCAGATAGAGATAGATATGAACAGACTGAGATAGATAGATAGATAGATAGATAGATAGATAGATAGGTTCATAGATAGATAGATAGATATAGAACAGACTGAGATAGATAGATAGATAGATAGATAGATAGATAGATAGGTTCAGATAGAGATAGATATGAACAGACTGAGATAGATAGATAGATAGATAGATAGATAGATAGATAGATATGAACAGACTGAGATAGATAGATTGAAATGAACAGACTGAGATAGATAGATAGATAGATAGATAGATAGATAGATAGATAGATAGAGATAGATATGAACAGACTGAGATAGATAGATAGATAGATAGATAGATAGATAGATAGATAGATAGATAGATAGATAGATAGATAGATAGAACAGATATGAGATAGATAGATAGATAGATAGATAGATAGATAGATAGATAGATATGAACAGACTGAGATAGATAGATAGATAGAAAGATAGATAGATATGAACACACTGAAATAGATAAATAGAGAAAAAAAAGAGAGAGATAGCGATGAATAGGTTTAAACAGCTTTCTTTTTTTCTTTTTTTTTTTAAATGCTATTAAAAATTGAATTGTTTTTATGCTTAACTACTTATCGCCATGACCAAATAGGTAGAAATATAAGTAAAAATTGTATCTATTTCCTCTACTAATGTTCATTCTATACAAGTCCCAAGAGCCACTCGATTTAGAAGGTTGGTGAATTTTATTTTATTTTATTTTTTTTTTTTTTTGGTGATTGGTATGAGGAAGAGTTAGAGCATATTTTATGAGGATAGGTGGGAAAGATTCCGGTTAACCCTCGACTTGACATCGAAACGGGAATAATAGCAGGTATGAACAACTTAAGATAAAGAGAGAAAAAAAAACTTGGAAAAATGGAAATTGATTGAATCCAGACGATAAATTTTTCCGTTCGTATATCGATCATAAATCTTTGTCATAAATCATTTGGATTGTGTTTTTTTCCGTATGTCTTTTTTTTTTTTAATGTCTGTACGTTTTGTACGTGCGCATGCGCGTAGCATAGACGGTGAATATGTGTATATTTTTATATGGGCATAAAATTTAGGCAAATCCTTTTGTCTTTTCCTTCATTTTTTTTTCTTATTTTTATATATTTATTTATTTATTTTGTACTTTCCTTCAACTTTTTATGTCTATTCAGGTCTATCTTAAGAAACATCGCCTTGGTTCCGAACGTCGTTTTTTAGCTGTTCATCTGTCGATATCCACGAAGCTTCATTTAACCTGACACACGGTCGCCGTCATCATGGAAATCCCCGAGGTAGCAAAATATCTGCGTGATATCTTCGTTAGCCGCGACTCGCTTTCGGGTATCCGATACAATCATTTTTCTCTTCCCAAACCCCCAAACAACACAGAACATCAAGTGGAAAATGAAGATAATACGGTACCTTTGAAAATACCATTGACTATGGGGTGTAATCAACAAGGGAACTTTAAGGAAAATGGTAACAAAAATGGTGATTCGATTTTTTACGGTTTATCAACCTCTTGCAGGTTATTTAAAGCCAGAACATATTTCTAGATTGGAAGAGTTTTTCGAGATTATAATGATTTACTGATACACGTCCTACTATTTAACCCATAGTTGGGGAGAGAAGAGGTGGATTCCCAAGTGTATTCGCGCGTAAATGAGTATAATGAATTCGACTGGAATTGTTACCCGGCTCTCTGATTTCCAATTACGAGCCGTTATCCATTGCATCACCTGCACATCCAATCTTACAGCACCTGGTATTCCCAAGCGACCAGCCATCTAAGTACTGACCAAGCTCGATGTATTTTTTCAGGTCTCTTCATTTGCGAAGAGATTTTCCAATATCCACGGCCATTTAGAAGGTTATATATCACACTCTCTATAAACTGCCGCCGTGACACGCATCGTTAATATAACCTCCGGCAACTTAGCCTGAGAATCGGCGAAGGCGGACAACTGACGCCTCTTGACAAGCAGATCGGGTAAATCGAGCTCGATAGCCCAGGAAAGCAGTCCACCTAGGGAGAGGTGCCTGGTGGTCAGATCCAACCAAACAAGTAAAAGGCTATGGAGGTCAATCCAGACAGAAAACCAGGAGTGGTGCTCCGGAAGACAATTTTTCGGCAACTCCTGCAGCCAAGCAAATGCAATGCCCTGTATTGTTTTGTTCGTACGGCCGAGAACCGGGGGTCATGTAGTCTGGCTAGCGCAGGACCTCCATATGCCATCGCCTAGGCCTTTGTCCCATTCTCACCGTCAAAGGATTGAACTTTGACCAAACAGTGCGCGACATTTATCTCGCGAGATAAACGGATACCTAATCTTACATAGCAGAGAGAAATTTTATCTTTGTTATTAAGAATAGTTTTCTCTCTCTTAATACATTACTTAATTTCTGAAAGACAACTTTCTTTATTCATATGTATTTGCCCAGACTTCCCAAAAAAGACGGGATGTGTCACAAGGACAGTTTTATTTACGTGGGGCGTAGGCTCAAGAAACAAATTTTCCGTATACACGGGGTCGGGTAGCTGTCTACCTTCGCAGACGAGACTGCTCTTCTGCATAAAGGCAAAGAGTTCAACAAGCACTAAGAGCTAAGGACCTAATGCTTAGATGTGGTACAAGGCCGAAAGTATGGGGCACCCAGTGAGGATCGAACTCACTACTCAGTGGTAACTGTTTTAGGAAGACAAGCTTGCTAACGATTGCACAACGCGAGGTGCAGTAGTGATTTTCCAAGCGTAGCAAACTTATTCAGATGTTTTTTAGCAGACAAAGGCCGAAAGTATGTCGAGGCGCCGTAGTAATTTTTCCAAGCGTAGATTAGATGTGGCACCTCACCGAAATTAGAGGGCCTAGTGGTAACTGTTTTTCAGTCGAAGACAACAAGCATGCTAACCATTACACCACGACGAGGTGTTCGGTTACCAGTGATTTTTCTTACCAGCCTCTTTGTAGTTTCGTGGCATTCATTGTTGGCCGGGCATCGCTTTGGGGCACCAAACCATATCTATCAAACTCACTATTCAGTCGTAACTGTTTTTTAGCGAGACAAAGGTCTTGACGGTAAACCATTACACCACGTCGAGGCAAGACCTCTGATCAGGAGGTTTTCCAAGCATAGATTAATTGATGTTCCACAAGGCCGAAATTAAAGGACCTGTTACTCAATGATATGGGCAATAGTTAACCCCAAACTGGGGTCAAAAAGTGAAAATGGAAAAATAGATTTTAATACTAAATATTTTTGAAAAAAAAAAAAATTACCAAAGAATACATTTTGCCCTAACTTTTTTTATTCCTAAACAGAGGCAAAAATTGTCAAAATGAAATAAACCATTGAGGTTGTATGCCGTAAACAAAACAAATTTTACTTATCTATCCAAAATGTTGTCGGCATTAAATAACCCATTGAGGATCCGTAAAACAAAATAAACCAAACCAATTGCTCAAGAATGTATTCTATTCATAATGAATCTATCCTAAAAATGTTGTCGGCATTAAATAACCCATTGAGGCGTTGATATGCTGTAAAACAAAATAAACCAAACCAATCTAAACCAAAGAATACATATTCTATTCAAATGAATCTATCCTAAAAATGTTGTCGGCATTAAATAACCCATTGAGGTTTGATATGCAGTAAAACAAAATAAACCAAAAACCAAAAATACATATTCTATTCATACGAATCTTCCTAAAAATGTTGTCGGCATTAAATGCCCATTGAGGTTGATATGCCGTAAAAAAAAAAAAAAACCAAACCAATCTAAACCAAAGAATAGAATTCTATTCATACGAATCTATCCTAAAAAATGTTGTCGGTTAAATGACCCATTGAGGTTGATATGCCGTAAAAACAAAATAAACGTCCAATCTAAACCAAAGAATACATATTCTATTCCTACGAATCCATCCTAAAAAGTTGTCCTTAAATGACCCATTGAGGTTGATATGCCGTAAAAACAAAATAAAACCAAACCAATCTAAACCAAAGAATAAATATTCTATTCCTACGAATCTATCCTAAAAATGTTGTCGGCATTAAATAAACCCATTGAGGTTGATATGGTAAAACAAAATAAACCAAACCAATCTAAATCAAAGAATACATATTCTATTCCCATACGAATCTATCCTAAAAATGTTGTCGGCATTAAATAACCCATTGAGGCGTTGATATGCCGTAAAACAAAATAAACCAAAACCAATCTAAACCAAAGAATACATATTCTATTCCTACGAATTTCCTAAAAATGTTGTCGGCAAAATAATCCATTTTTGATATGCCGTAAAAAAAATAAACCAAACCAATCTAAACCAAAGAATACATATTTATTCCTACGAATCTATCCTAAAAATGTTGTCGGCATTAAATAACCCATTGAGGACGATATGCCGTAAAAAAAAATAAACCAAACCAATCTAAACCAAAGAATACATATACTATTCCTACGAATTATCCTAAAAATGTTATCGGCATTAAATAACCCATTGAGGTTGATATGCCGTAAAAACAAACCAATCTAAACCAAAGAATACATATTCTATTCCTACGAATCTATCCTAAAATGTTGTCGGCATTAAATAACCCATTGAGGTTGATATGCCGTAAAACAAAATAAACCAAACCAATCTAAAGCAAAGAATACAATTCTATTCCTAAATCTATCCTAAAATGTTGTCGGCATTAAATAACCCATTGAGGTTGATATGAAAAAAAAAATAAACCAAACCATTCTAAACCAAAGAATACATATTCTATTCCTAATTGCGCAGTCTTGCCTTTGTTTTATTAAGAATAACCCATTGAGGTTTGATATGCCGTAAAAACAAAATAAACCAAACCAATCTGAATACATTTATACGAATCTGGAAAATGTTGTCGGCATTAAATAACCCATTGAGGTTTGATTCTTATAAAAAAAAACCAACCAAACCAATCTAAACCAAAGAATACATATTCTTTCCTCGAATCTATCCTAAAAAATTTTAATCAAAGCAAAATAACCCATTGAGGTTGATATGCCGTAAAAACAAAATAAACCAAACCAATCTAAACCAAAGAATACATATTCTATTCTTACGAATCTATCCTAAAATGTTGTCGGCATTAAATAAATGATTGAGGTTGATATGACGTAAAACAAAATAAACCAAACCAATTAAACCAAAGAATAAGATATTGATTCCTATTGCTATTTAAAATGTTTTTGTCGCATTAAATAACCCATTGAGGTTGATATGCCGACTGGGAACCAAACCAATCAAACCAAAGAATACATATTCTATTCCCAATGAATCTATCCAAAAAATGTGAAATTGACGTTGATATGACGAAAACAAAAAAACCAAACCAATCTAAACCAAAGAATAATATTATATTCCTAAGATCTATCCTAAAAATGTTGTCTAATTAAATAACCCATTGAGGTTGATATGATCCAAACCAATCTAAACCAAAGAATACATATTATATTCCTACGAATCTATCCTAAAAATGTTGTCAAGGCAAAATAAACCCATTGAGGTTGATATGACGTAAAAACAAAATAAACTGCCAATCTAAACCAAAGAATACATATTATATTCCTAAATCTATCCAAAATGTTGTCTGGCATTAAATAACCCATTGAGGTTAAATGCCGTAAAACAAAAAAAGGAAACCAAACCATTGCTAAACCAAAGAAAATATTCTATTCCATTGACGATTCTATCCTAAAAATGTTGTCGGAAAAATAACCCATTGAGGTTGATATGACGTAAAAAAAGCAAACCAAACCAAAACAGATAGAAGAATGCTAATACATTACCAGTTGCGCAGTTTTGAAATCAAAGATTTGAAAGTAATATTCAGATTTGAAGCACATTTAAATTCATATAACCTGTTTTTCTTTTTTTTTTCTCTCTCTTTTTAATCATTTCAAATCAATGCAATAAAGCCACGAATGGGGTTATTAATATATTATGAGAAAAAACTATTAAGGAGAGAGGACAATAAAATCTAAGAATTACGAAGACAAAGATAAATTGACATTGCATTTAAATTTTCCAGATCAAATTTGACTGAAAAGAAGTTAGTTCAACATGAAAACGTAATAAAAAACTTTCATATAATTTAGTTATATCAGCCATTTCTAACTGTCAAATGATGAGAAACATATTTGCTTTAATACTGACACAATTCAAAAGTCCAGGTTTTATTGAGGAAAGTTGGAAGAGTTTGAAAATAACAAAAGACATTCAACTTGCCGTGAGAAATTAACTGAAAAGAAAGGCAATTACAATTTTTATCAAGAATAAGTAGCACCAAATTTATGAAGAATTTTTAAGACGAATTTATAAATCCGAACATTGCAAGAATAACAACGGTGGCAAAATTTTTTACCAATCAGTGGAAAACATTTTTTCGAGTTTATACATTCTTTCCTATAGATACAAATAATTAAATAAAAAAAAGTTCTGTTTATAATTGAAACCAGTATTAAGAGTTAAATTTAACAAGCCATTCCGGCCTGAATGTAAACAATTTTTGATAAAGCTTTTTATGAAAATTTTTAAGTTTTACATCCGAAATTGCAAGAATAGTGACGAACCAAAAAGACATTTTTTATGTTTATCCTTCTTATAGATACCAATATTTAAATAAATGCCTGTTTATAATAAACAGTTTAACAACATTTACCGAAATTTTTATAGAAAATATGCCTCCGACAGGAAATTTATCCTAACCGTCAAAAGCCTGGCGTGTTAAACCGATTTTGCCAAGCGTTCGGTTATTTTTTACTGTTTTTAAACTACAATCTTCCATGATTCTCTCACGTACATTCATATCTGCTCATGGCGTATCCGAATGTAAAGAAATGACGTCACACATTATGAAATGGACACAGTCCGACAATTATTTTAAGACATTTTTATGTCTATACATTCTTTTTATAGATACAAATATTTAAGTAAATGCAAATATTTAAGTAAGTGACGTCATTTGTTTCTCTAATATGGTGATTGGACTTCGGGTTAAATATATAAGGGGTTTGAGAATGAGTGTTTCTGGGCGAAGATTATGTATGTCTATTTTCCGATACGTATCGCTGGGGAGCATAATTGTTCTGTCTCGGTAATCTAGGCATAGAGCACTCTTTGTTATTGTTCAGGGAGGGGGTGTCTTTTGATCTTTTTTTCTCTTAAGTTATGTTTCTCTTTCTTCCGTTTTCTTATAGTGCTTTTTTTCTTGCTTTTTTTTTTTGGCTTATTCTTTGTTAGTTCTCCATTATTAAAACACCTGACAAGGTACTGTTATCTCAAAATTATGTTTTCTGAACATAAATGATGTAGAAATTGCCCGAATGTTCTGTATGTCCAATCACTTCGGCAATTCGTTTACCCATTTTCAAGGACGATTTTATTTTTACTTTTAAATGGGTGTATGGATTTTTTAAGAATCTAAATTTATAGGAATACGTTATTTTCCAAAGACGGTCATATATTCTGGCCATGTTCATAATTGATGCGATTAAGTTTTGGATTTTATTTATTTATTTTTTTTATTAAGAAAGCCTCTATTATTTTAACCATTTTACATATGGATGTGGCTATTATAATTGTATTATCAATGAGTATGATACGGATGGAGTTTCCTAGATTTTGACGAAACTTGTATAATAGAGGATTGCTGTCCAAATTACAATTAATATATATATATATATATATATATATATATATATATATATATATATATATATATATATATATAACAGAAACATAGTAAAGTTATGAACTGTTGTTAATATCAGTCGATGATGAATGACAAAATTCTTTCAAAAAGAAGAGACTTGAAACATAAAAAAGGTTACTGAAATGTTGTGTAATATCAGTCCTCTATATATGGCTCTGAATGCTAGATCAATCTCTTCACAGATGAAGAAGAGACTTGAAGCAACAGAAATAAAGAAAAGAGTACTGAAATGTTACGTAATATCAGTCCTCCAATATGGCAGAGAATGTTGGACAATCTCCTCGCAGATGAAGAAAAGACTTGAAGCAACAGAAACAAAGAAAAGATTACTGAACTGTTACGTAATATCAGTCCTCTAAGATGTCATTGAATGCTAGACAATCTCTTCACAGATGAAGAGACTTAAAGCAACAGAAACAAAGAAAAGATTACTGAACAGTTATGTAATATCAGTCCTCTAAGATGGCAGTGAATGCTGGACAATCTCCTAACAGATGGCAGGTGATCTGAAACAAGACAAATGTAGTCCTGTAGGAGGATACTGAGGATGCCATGGACAGAACATGTGAGAAGCGACGAAGTTTTAGAAAAAATGGAAAAAAAAAGGAAACTTAACGTCAGAAAGAAACAGCAGAAAATATTGGTGCACTAAAAAAGGAAAGTTGGCTTGGAAAATCTGATACTCAGAGGACAGATCGAAGGCAAGAAGGGCCGAGGAAAACAACGTATAAAATATTTAGTGAGCTTGAATAAATAGATGGCGGAGAGATGACAAAGGACGGGAAGTTGCGGAGAGCCATGATCGCCTAAGTTTTTTCTATGTTTAATTTTCTTGTTTTTATTTATCGTTTTTTCTTGGTTTTTCTTTTTATAAAGTTTTTTTTTTTTTTTTTTTTTTTGACGAGGTTACTTGACAGGTTTTGCTGTCACATTTACAAATAATTTGTGGGTTTGTGGTATATAGTGATACTGATATTCAGTGGGAAATGTATATTTGTGATGAACTAAATTTAGTAAATATTACTCTGTGTCTACGCACGCACCCGTGTGGCGGGAGGGTGGAGAGAAAGAGAAAGAGAGAGATAAATATAGTGAAATATTCCTTTATCACTAAATTATTAAAATATTGCCACTGTCTGTAAGGAAAATATTTCTTCCCAAAGCTCTTAGGAAATTAAACTGAACTACATTAAGGATTATTCTTTTCTGGAAATTTTTTTTTTTTATTTTGAGTTTTTATTTTTTTTATTTCTTTCATTTTATTTTTTTTTTTTTAAATTTTTTCCAATTTTATATTTTACGTCTATGGATTCCTACTTAATAATTTGTGAAATAAGTAAATATTTGCGGGAAGCAGACGATTTCATTTCTTCATTTTCTTTTTCTTCATCTTTTCGTAGTTTTACTTGAAATGGTTTTCTTATATCTTGATATATTTGTAAAAAAAAAAAAAAAAAGCATACAAAGCACCAATAATTCTTTCGTGTCTAGCAGCCTTTTTTTAATGGCCACTGTGTCAGCCATTTTTGTTTTTTCTTCTCCCTTCTCTTTTTTTTATCTTTCTATTATTTCTGTTCCCTATCTACTTTTCGTTTCTTTCTTCTTTTTCTTAATCGTCTCCGTTTATCTCTTTCTTTTCTTCGCTTTCCTCGTTTCTTTTTTTTTTAAATTATACTTTTTTCGCTTAATTTCTTTTTCTTTTTCCTTTTCTTCCTCTTTACTGATAATTTATAGGAAACTAGCAGGCATCGCCCGCTCGCTATCGCTTCGCAAAGTAAGATATATTCACTGCTTGAAATCTTTGAAACAAAAATTTTAAATGAATATTTCATCCATAAATTGACTTGTTATAGTTAAGGAAAGTTTTACAAATAGATGCCAACTTGTTGAAGGCCAAGTAAAATGCAAATTTTAAAAACTTTCCTGCACTATATAAGAGGGTATTCCTAAACAGAACTATTTTTGATATGGAAATCAAAACAATCCACAAATAATAGAACAGTAATGAAGGAAAGTTAATTAATGAAATAAAATTCTTAAAAAACAATATGAAAATTACTTAAACCCGAATAGTGATATTTCCTAGAAGTAGATAATATATAAAACAGATATTGAGCATTTAGCGCGCACCTTACTCTTTTTGAGTAGGTACATATCTACTGATTATCTCTCAGTTGCGTCTCTGTCTTTGGGCAGAGTGCGCTCAGGGGCGACTCCGTCAAAGGACAGAGTCGCAACTGAGGAAAATTATACTGAAGAGGTGCCCACCCCTGAAGAACAACTGCCAGAGGCCGCGCCTTCCCATTACCCCAGAGGAAGCGATCGGTGCTCGCAACGAGGCCAACGCAACCGACAGTTGCGTGGGCTCGAGGAATTTTTGTTCCATGCCCGGGTGAACGCGCTCGGGCTCCACATTAAAACTGACCTTGTGTCACAACCTGACCTCGTTGGGGGGATTTTTTTAAAGCCCAAAGAAAATCATTGCCTGCTCCTAATTTTTCTAGGGCTATGGATCATTGAAATCGGACGGAGGGTTTCTTGGACACACACATGCAGAAACACACGCATGCATTGTATTTTATATGTAAGATATGCTCTTTTTTCTTCTTTCTTTATATATTTATAGCGAATTTTTCTTCTTCTTTCTTAATATTTCTATAGCGTACTTTCCTCTTTTTCTTCAACTCATTTGCCATTTCTACGTGGTTCAACCATATTATTTCATCTTTACATATTTTTTATGGTGTATATATTCACCTTTTTTCTTTACTTACACACACACACACATACATATATATTTATATACATATATATATATATATATATGTATATACATACACACACACACACATATATATATATATATATATAATTATTATAGACAAAAGTAATTTACTCGATACAAAGACTCAACTACGTTTCGATGTATCTAGTTGCACCTCGACTGGTGAGAACCAAAATATAATAACCATTTTGGTTCTCACCTGTTGAGGTGCAACTAAATGCACTGAAACGAAGCTGCATCTTTGTAGTGAGTAAACCGTTTCTGTTTATATGAAAAAATTATTAGAAATAATTATTGCTCTACTATCAGTACTGAGCGAGACCTATTTTGAATTAATGCTGTAAACGTTAGAATTTATATATTATTTTCGTTCTTATTATATATATATATATATATATATATATATATATATTTATTCGAAAATTATGACATAAATATGTAATAAAATCACTACAAAAATAGCCATTTTGTTTCAACACCTGTGGTGTCTTATCAAGTGATGGTGTTGAATGTAGGATAATGTGTTTTAAAAGGTTCAAATCAATCAAACACCCCTCGCTAGGGGAAACACTGTTACATAAGCTGGAATGACCAATGAAAGTACAAGTAAATGAGAATTCAAAAAACTTGACAACGAAACTTGTTTTTAATAATTAATGCTTTAATATTAAAATTAGATTAAAATAGAAATCATTCTAATTAATATTAAATTTTACTTTAAAATTGAAAATTAAAAATTACAAATTTTAAATTTAATCTGTATTAAGTTTAAAAAAATTATAAAATTGTTAAATAATTGGTAATTGTTTTGAAACATGGTAATTCCTGTGTAGTGATGGAACCATATTTTTAAAATCAATTAATTTATAATATATATATATATATATATATATATATGTGTGTGTGTGTGTGTGTGTGTGTGTGTGTGTGTGTGTGTGTGTGTGTGTGTATACGGAAAAACAAAAAACAAAAAATCCTAATATGCAATTATTCTGTTTTAATGTTAATGTAGTGTCAACGTCGGACGTTTCGGTCTAATAGACCATCTTCAGGACATATTCATAAAACATAATTAACATTAGACTATATTTAATTCAACATGAAATAGAGGATGGACACAAGAGCAAGACTAATCCAAACAGATAACTGAAATTTTTTATAAGATCAGCGATCTGTTTTAATAATTTAATAATTGCATATTAGGATTTTTGTCTGTTTTACCGTATATTTTTCTTCATACTTTCGGATCTATATCCATATATTTGCTTACATATGTATGTATATATGTATGTGTGTGTATATATATATATATATATATATGTGTGTGTGTGTGTGTATATATATATATATATATGTATGTGTTTATTTATATATGTATATATGTATGTATATATATGTGTTTATATATATATATATATATATATATATATATATATATATATATAATTGAATCCAATCAAATATTTTAACATTTATATATATATAAAATAGTAGGACGAAAAGGCTGTCCAGTGATTTCTGCATCCTGCTGAGGATTCTTGATCTAGACTCGATGAATAATTATGTAAAATTATTCAAATCTCCAAAGAAATTTCTATTGCTTATATATATATATATATATATATATATATATATATCACACTTTTTCAACTTAAAGGGACACAACTCTCTAACTTTTAATAGGTCATTTCAAATTACTGTTCTCAAATTATTGTGTTTCAAAATAAAATTATCTGTGCTTTCAACTTTCTGTCCTAGAGGCCGTAGTCTAACATAACCTAGCATTTTCGAATCAGTCCGACCACGTTAGGCAATTTATATTTAAATCATTTTCAGTGGGTCTATATAGGCAAATCATATACAATATATTTATACAGAAAATCATTTTAATGTGTTCATGTAGAAAAATTGTTTTAATGTTTATATATATATATATATATATATATATATATATATATATATAATTGTTTTAATGTGTTTATATATATATATATATATATATATATATATATATATATATATATATATTATTGTTTAGTGGACTCAGCAATTTTCAATCTGCTTGTCTGAATCGTCTTCAAGAAACTAAAAGATCTAAAAGGTCACCCAATCTAACAGTGATCTCATCTCACAATCCTCACACATGCTCCATATGTGTCCTCCTTAGTAAATCACTAGCGGGTCTTAAATGCCACTTAAAATTATCGCATAAACTTTCATAACTGAATCAATAAGCTGGCAGATCCTCATACGTCGAAACCGACGGGAGAGTCCATTATTATATATATAAAATTGTTTTAATGTGTTGATATATATATATATATATATATATATATATATATATATATATATATATATATATATAAATTTGATCTTGGGGCCGGTTCTAGTGGGTGATGTGTGCTTGGATGAGGATTACCACCGGAATTAGAAGCTGCATTATATTGAGTCTAGTTGGTTTCGTCTTCGCCACCGAGACCCTATGCTATGATACTTACGATGTATCCTAACAGTTCGGGTTCGATTCTAGGTAGAGGGTGCACATTGCTGATGAGTCCCCCCAAAAAAAGAAACGGCCATACAGTGCTTTCTGCATTCTGTTGAAGATTCTTCTTCTAGACACGATGAATTATAGGAGAAATTATTCAAATCTTCAAAGGCTTTGAATAATATAGATATATGTGTATATTTGTATTCATAATAATCCTTTCCAGTTGTCTAATCAGTTTCTTGATGCTAAGATGAAATTCATCAAGGAAGACACTGTAGTTTTTCATCAAGAATACTTGGCTAGGGCGCTTTCCATGAGGAATCTCATCTTAACACCAAGAAACTGATTAGACAACTAGAAAGGTTTATTTAAAAACTAAATATGCATAATATGTCTATATTATTCAATAATATATATATATATATATATATATATATATATATATATATATATATATATATATATATAAAATATAATCGGTCACACCAAGCAAAGCAGTACAGCCACTAGCAGTTAATGGGTTATAGGGTGCAGGAATTAGGAACAGTAACATTAGTAATGAGGAGAAAGAGAAAAGAGTAATCAAGAGGACAGTAGATAGCGATTGACATTGCATTTAATTTTTTCCAGATTAAAGTTTTCTGGAAAGCCTGGAGGCGGGAAGGAGTTCCACATGCGAGAAGTAAGAAAAGAAACTGTTAGCATAGAATTTGCGGCTACATCTAGCCAGCTCAACGGTAAATTGATGAGATCTCGACACCAATCTAGTATTGCGCTTATTCAAAGACTCTAGGTACTGATGAAGCGCTCATCCAAACAATTACCATGAGAGTATTTATAGAAAAGACAGAGAGAAGCAATCTTATGGTGGTGGGTAAGTGACTAAAGAC
>CAHIKZ030001614.1:527500-535000 GCA_903632075.3 Acanthosepion pharaonis | reverse complement strand
TGGTTGGTTTCACAGAGCTGTGGTTTGCGCGAAGAATCTACTCGAGTGGAACTTATATCCCACCAATGGAATACGCTACAATGGTTCTCTACAATGCGTTTGGCATGAAGGGTCTTAGCTATGAAGTTTAGAACTGGTGGGACTAAGGAATATAGTTCGCCTGAGCACTTTCCACAGCAATATTGGTGGAGCAGTGAAAGTCTTGCAACGTTTAGTCAGTGAGAAAGGGCTTGTAGGGTGGAAAACAATTATTTGGTGTTTAATTTATATGATTTGTGGGAGTCTTTAACCGCTATCGCTCAATGCAAAGCAGTAAAGCCACTAAAACTCAAGGGGTTACAGGGTGTAATCAGGAGAACAGTAGATAGCGATTGATATTATATTTAAATTTTTGCAGATTAAGGTTGGCTGGATAGCATGGTACCGGAAACGAGTCCCACAGACACGAAATTACAAGTCATCGTGACCGAGAGTCTGAGTGTACTGCCTTGGTTCAACTACTGCCAGATTGTGCCGCCTCTCCCAGAAACATTAAATAAAGATTCCTCAGCGCAATAGATGGCCATGGCTCCAAAAGGCAATCACATTCGATGAGAAATAATCAAAGAATTGCAAGTTATATTTTTTTCGGTTTCACCCCATGCAAGGCAATAAAGCCACTAAGACACAAAGGGTTACAGGGTGTAGAAGAATTAGGAACAGAAACATTAATAATGATCGTGAGGAGAAAAGAGTAATCACGCGGACAGTAGATAGCGATTGACATTGCATTTAAATTTTTGCAGATTAAAGTTGGCTGGAATATTTGGTACCGGAAACGAGTTCCACAAGCATGAAGTCACAAGTCATCGTGACCGAGGGTATGAGTGTACAGCCTTAGTTCAACTACTGCCAAATTATGCGGTTTCTCCTAGAAACATTAAATAACGACTCCTCAGCGCAATAGATTGCCATGACCCAAAAGTAAATCAAATTGGATGAAAGTTAATCGAAGAATGGCATTATTTTTTTCAATTTCACTCCACTGAGTCAAAAGGGGTTACAGGGTGTGGAAGAATTAGGAACAGAAACATTAATATTGAACAGGAAGAGGAAAGATTAATCAGGTGGACAGTAGATAGCGATTGACATTGCATTTAAATTTTTGCTGATTCAATTTGGCTGGAAAACATGGAATCGGAAACGATTTCCACAAGCACGAATTCACAAGTCATCGTGACCGAGGGTATGAGTGTACTGCCTTAGTTCATCTACTGCCATGTTGGAAAGCTATTATTTAATAGTTTCATATTCTGATCTGACTTCATTAAATTTTCTTTCATCTGAAAAATGTCCTTTTTTTTTTCATCGAAAATGATATTTTTTTATATTTTGTTATTATAAACACTTTCCTTTTTTATTTTTAGTTTTCACGATGTTTGGCTCCAAAATAAAATTAAAAAAAATAATAATATAATTATTAAAACTATTCTGCCACATTTTTATATCAACCACACGTTTCTTTTGATTCTATCCATTCGCCATTGTGAAACGATTCCTGTCCGCCAAATTCTGGAGTTAGCGCCAATACAAATCACTAATAATAGGCAGCTTCTTTTTTTTTTTCCCCACCCCAGCTCTTTCACACCCACCGAGAATCTCGTGTCTGTAACAAAGTGGCAGTCTTTTCACGTCGTCGCTTCTTAATTGCGTCATATTGTCTTCGAACGTCGAGCGAGAACGTCCCGCGGAATAGATTCCCGCCTGAGTAGAATGTTTGTCTTCAAATTGTCGGTCTCATTATTTCTAAAGAGCAGATATTCCTCTACCATCATCATCATGACAGGATATAGGCTTCGCAGCTGACTAACTCCCTTCACATGTCTCGGTTACGTGTCAATCTCGTAGTCCATCTGAATGATCTCCCGGTCGGCTCAGGGATATTCTCAGCCTATTTTATTTAATTTTTTTCACACTGTACAAGCTCGAGTTAAAGAGTTACGTTAAAGCGTGCCTTATATGAATAGGAGAAGATAAAGGTTATTTCTAGACTTGAAAATGTTAAGGTTGTATTGTTCGGGGAAGCATCCTCTTGGGAGTCTCTTCCACTGTTTATGGTTTGGTTTGGTTTGTTTTACGGCATATCAACATCAATGGGTCATTTAATGCCGACAACATTTTTTAGGATAGATTTGTATGAATAGAATATGTATTCTTTGGTTTAGATTGGTTTGGTTTATTTTGTTTTACGGCATATCAACCTCAATGGGTTATTTAATGCCGACAACTTTTTTCGTTTTGTTTTTCCTGGTAATATTTTTGTTTTGTCAAAAATCTATTTCTCCTCAAAAACGTATAGCTGGTAATATTATTTTTTTTCCAAAAACGTGTACCTGGTAATATTAAAAAAAAACAAAAAAAACGTATAGCCGGCATCACTGTTCTTTCAAAACAAAAAAACGTATAGCTGGTAATATTTTTTCAAAAATGTATTATAAGAGGACTTGCTGTTGGACGTAGCTTATCGTCTTACCCAGGACGCGGATGTAGTTTATCGTCATACCCAGGGCGCGGAAGTAGTTTATCATCTTACCCAGGGCGCGGGTGTCGTTTATCGTCGTACCCAGAACGCGGATGTATTTTATCGTCGTACCCAGGGCGCGGATGTAGTTTATCGTCATATACAGGACGTACTGTTCATGGGATGATGCTGTTCGAGTTGAACTTACTTATAGCCGATGGAATACAGAGGGAACGTGGGTTATTTGCGACTCCGTAAGTGGTAAGGCGGGTCCTAGCCGTGAAAGTTAGACCTGGCGAAACCAAGGAATGCAGATCGGCCTAGCAATTTCCATGGAAGTAGCGATACTCACCACATCCCGCCGGTGAGAGTTTGGAGTGTGATAAATAATTCTTCTTCTTCTCCCGTAAGGACTCGGAGACGCTTTTTAACTCTATCCAGACTGGAAAGTGAGGACTGCGCAGCTCCAACCCAAATATGGCAACAATATTCTCTTTTGGAGCCTGGCTCTTATAAACGTAAAGGATATCATGAAGAGGGTTTTACTTACTGGAGCGGTATAGGGAGTCGATCGTTTTTACCTTTATCTTTAGCGATGGATCGTATATAAGAGTTCCACTTGAGGTCTGTGAGAGTTTATTGTCTCTTCTTTTACCGAAGGTGTTACCTTGTGGAATGTTAATGAAGCGATTATTGGCTTTTGTGGCCTTACCATTACAAGTTTGTTATGACCCATGTCGAGATACCCTTATTCCCCAGCTTGTTTTTTTTTTTTTTTTTTTTTTGTTTACATCTCGGCTGGGTCAGCCTTTGATTTTTCCATTCCATCATTTATTTTTACCCTCCCCTTTCCATTAGTGAGTGTGCTGCTTGATTCTGACTAATAGCAAAATACAATGGCCTCTCTTATTATTTTGAGGGGTGGACGGGTCCTAATAACATTTGTTTTGATTTTATATTTGTGTTAAATTTTGCTTTGTTTTCGGGGTTATTTTTCCCTCCTGCATCATTACAAGAATCAATAAATTTTTATATATTTTTGTTAAAAAAAAAAAAAAAAAAAGACATTTTTAACTTTTCATCAGATTTTTATCTCATGGTTTGTTTTTGTAGCCCCCCCTCCTGTTAATATGCGGTATTTTGATGAATGCAGGATCGAGAGTTGATGGGCAATTTCTTTTGGTGAATGAGCAAATTGTTACGAATGAATGGGTCGCGAATCTGATTAACTAGGACTAGGACAGTTAATGAAGATCACCCCCCCACTCTTTTTGTCCCCCCGGACTTGTGCAACAATTCTGTATGAAGTCCTAGGGGCATTCATTATTGGCGAACACAATCTTAACAATGTAAGGTCTGCAGATGACACAGTGCTGATAGCTGACTCGAAAAGGAAACTACAAAATCTCTTACAGAATATAGCGAAAGAAAACGGGAAGAAAGGACTAACTATAAACTACTAGGCAGACTTTGGTTTGGTTTAGTTTGAAGCATATCAACCTCAATGGGTTATTTAATGCCGACAATTTTTATTGCTGGTAATATTTTGTTTTGTCAGAAAACTATTTTTGTTAATATTTTTCCTTCAAAAATGCATTGCTGGTAATATTTTTTTTTCAAAAATGTATTGCTGATAATAGTTTTCTTTTTCTTCAAAAATTTATTGCTTGTAATATTTTTTTTTTTTTATAAAGCATTTCTAGTATTAAAACCTATTTTTACACTTTCATAATGTTTTTTATCCCAGTTTCGTGGTTAACTATTTGCCCATAGCTGGGACCGTAACAGGTGCTATCACCACGGGTCAGGGCGGACCTGGGAACATCAGTAATTAAGAGGTGGTTCCATGCTCCTCAAAACCTCTTGATCAGAGGCCTTGCTGTTGGACGTAGTTTATCGTCTTACCCAGGACGCGGACGTAGTTAATTGGCATACCCAGGACGCGGATGTAGTTTATCGTCTTACCCAGAACGTGGATGTAGTTTATCGACTTACCCAGGATGTGGATGTAGTTTATCGTCATGCCCTGGACGCGGATGTTGTTTATTGGCATACCCAGGGCGCGGGTGTGGTTTATCGCCTTACCCAGGGCGCGGATGTGGTTTATCGTCATACCCAGGACGTGGATATAGTTTATCGTCATACCCAGGACGGTACATAGTCATCAGCAAAAGTGCAAATTACAAATCGGACATACTAAAATCAATCAAATTATAACAGGTGAAAAGAGGAATTCTCTATTAGTGTGTTCATATATTGCTGTGTGGTCAACATCGCAGGTATACAGTTTCCTATTACAGAGATTAGTCAATTTCTTGGAGTTGTTTGATGACATATATGCCACTACAGTTTCCCTGATGAAATTATAGGTATTCTACTTGATGAAGGAATGAAAAAGTCGGTAAAATGCTGAAATACTTTGAAGATATGAGTAATGTAGATACTATGTGCACTAACCTTAGCGAAACTCTTGTGGAGGGGGGGAAAATGAAGGAATTCAACTGTTATCTTGTGACGAAAATAAAATGAAAGATATTATTTCGTCTGCACAGAAAATTTATAAAAACGAGTTCCAGTCATCCCCATCTGATTGTAGAGGAGTTAAAATTTGCATGTGTTCGAAGAGAGATATATAAAATGCTAAAATAGTTAGCTGAGAGCTGTTTTTTCCCGCCACTTCATCACGACCTTGCTCTCTTTTTCGAAGCTGACTGGATGTGTTTCCAAAACTGTTAATAAAAATTCTATCTCTTTATTTTCAATCGTTATTTCTACAAGGAAAATTACTTGTAGGCAACAAATAGCGATTTTTTTTTTTTTTTTTTTTTAATTTGACACAAACGATTGCCACAGAGATTACACCAGTTACAAATAAGAATTCGTTATCATTTCTTTCTTTCTTCGCCGAGTTTCGCTTCGAATGCTATTTTGCCATTTTTTTCTACCTTCCCTTTCCCAAATTAGTCGGACTTGAAATCCCAAAAGTAATTATTTTAGTTTTACAAGCAACAGTTGACACTTAATTCGAATATGCACGGTATACTGCTTAACCCTCTGAGCCTTGACCACCGCTTTATTTGAACTGTGGATAAACACTTACGTCGCGTTTCGCTGTTCGTTGTCTTATTTTGAAGAGCCAATCAGAAAAGCCGTAATATTTTGATGTCACCGAACGTTATAACAACATGTCTGCGTTTTTTCATTGTACTTATTGCATGAATTTTGGATTAAAAAGGAAAAAAATATATCGTTTTTACCATGAAACATACAGAATCTCAAGCTGGACCGTCAGGGAAGCAATCAGGAAGTTATATTTTTTGGAACTATTTTTATATCTATCGTGAAACTTTACATAACAATTTGCGAATTTTGAATTCAGTAGCTCAGACAGAAGGGTTAGAATTGTTCAGGAACGCAGAGTTCAAAGGGTTAATAAATAAGCGGCCCCATTATAAATGAGGTTTAACGTAATTAAATCTGTCGGTTTAGTAATTATTTTTAAAAAATTCATTAGTCCTTAAGAAAATTAATCTTCTAAATAAACAAACAACTTAATAGTTTGTAATGTTTAGAGAATTATTGAAATTCTAAACAGCTTTTAAAAACAATAAAGATTGCTGAGGGAGTAGACAGTGATAGAGCTATTAAGATAAAAAAATATTCCTTTTGACATACTGTTTTTTTTTTGTTGGGGGGGTGTTTTTTGCAGGATCCAAGGTTAAACATTACCGTGTATAGTGAAAACAGAAAGTCCGAATAGTGATTTTCCAAGCGTAGCTTAGATGTGGCACAAGGCCGAAAGTATGGGGTACCCAGTGAGAATCGATCTCACTACTCAGTCATAATTGTCCTAGCGAGACAAGCTTGCTAACCATTACACAGCCTCGAGGTGCCCACAGAAAGCCCGAATAAACTTAAGGATAAGCTTTATTCGACTTTATCAATACATGTGGAAAAAAATCAACTGCTTATATCTACAGTCGACAGTTCCATTCTCAACAGGGGTGGAAAAGAGAGATCTCAAGTATTTCTGAATACTACTATAGTCTATATTGAAGTTAACCCTGCTCAGACCTGTGCCATGGAGAGGAGACTCCTGCCTCGCCTCACCGCGACGGCAAAACACGGCAAGCAACAGTCTACTGATGGGAGGATTCCGAAGGTCCTTCTGTACAGAGACTTAGCCACCGGCAAGAGGACACGAGGACAACCTGATTTTAGCTTCAAGAACGTGTGCAAAAGGGCCATCAGAGCGATGGACATCGGAAGGTGGAAAGACGTCGTCAAAGATCGCTTACGCTGGAGACGCAATTTACAAGGAGGCTTGGAGCGAGGAGATAAGAAAAGGAGGCTTATATAGTTCTTATATATATATATATATATATATTTCATTCTGGTAAAATATAATTCACAGTAGTACCTCTGTAAATATAGATATTTACTTGAACCCCCCACACACACTGAGTCAGGTTGTGACACAAGGCCAGTTTTTAACGTGGGGACCCGAGTGTTTTCACTCGGGCCGCTTGTCCAGGCTGGTCAGAGCTGGTCTAGGCTAGTCGTAGTCATGATACCACCAGCACAGGGACGGAGCCCTGTGCCAGAAATATAAACACAGTAGAGAGAGAAGAGTTTGTAAATCTCAACAAAAATATTAGCGATAAATTCAACAATACTGAATACTGTGAGGATTCTAGTTATTAAGAAAAGAAATGTTTCCCTTTTTTTAATACAAAATACGGTATACTTAAATACTGCCAAAATTCTTCTTTTTTTTTGAAGAAAAAGAGAGGCTTTTTTGATATTTCAGCAATTGAAGGTTTTAGGACAGGCTGGCCTATAACATTTCATATGATATCTTATTATAAAACGCAGATTGTGTGTGTGTGTCTGTACGTTTATATATTGGATCGGATTTCCTACATTTTTCAACCGATTTCAACAAAACTTCACAGGACTGCGTAAAATTACCTTGCAGTGGTTCTGACAGCGCCAAAAAT
>CAHIKZ030001614.1:512500-522500 GCA_903632075.3 Acanthosepion pharaonis | reverse complement strand
CTTTTTAAAATGGGCACCTCGGCTTGGTGTAATAACTAGCAAGTTAGTTTGGTAAAACCATTACAAATGATTAGAGAGTTCGATCCTCCTCTGGGTGCCCCATACTTTCGACTTGTGTCACATCTAAGCTACGCTTTGTAAAGTCTGTATATATATATATATATATATATATATATATATATATATATATATATATATATATTAAAATGTATTGCAGGTAATGTTTTCTTACAAAAATATATTGCTGGTATTTTTACTATGAAAATCTATTTTTAAAATTTCATAGAGATCTGACCCCAGTTTTAGGGGTTAACTATTTACCCATAGCTGGGACCCTAACAGGTGTTACCAACCAAGGTCAGATTGGATCTGGGAACAACAGAGCTTGTTCCACGCTCCTGAAAACCTCCCGATTAGAGACCTTGCTGCCGGATATAGTTTATCGTCAGACCCAGTCGAGATGCCAGATCAGGACCGTGCTTTTCCTAGATTTTAGAAAGCGTTTGAGTTATTAAGAAAGTCCAAAATCAGACACTTGAAGCTAATTCCATTGTAACTAAATTTGACGTGCACGTTTCAGTCTGTATATTAAGTAACTGTTTGTCAATTTAGAGAAGGTTTAGTCTTCTGTGAATCGCCACACTTTTAACCTCTCGGGGGATTGTCGCTGTCCAAGAAATCCCTGCTGCCGTTCACTTACTCTGTCTTCGAAACAGCGCGTTCACAGTTTGGGGTCTTAATGGGAAAAGGTTAAAGTTAATAGTTAATAGTGTTGGGATTAGCTCTGCGACAGTTGTTTTGTCGGAGAGGGGGATGAGGAGGTGTCCTCGATGCTAAAGGTGAGGTAAATGCAGGCAGGCCCAGAGAGATGGTCAATATGGAACTATGTAAATAATTGCTGCTGTACACGCTTGCTTACGAAGATAAACATTGAAAAGCATTAACGGTTATCTTGTTAAGGTGGGTACCAGCAGGTGTTCGATGGAAGTGGTTATACTCTGCATGGAGAAAGCAGTCGTTGAAGAGATATCGAGGTCAATATGCAATCATGCCGTTATGGAAAATCCACTCATTTTTTTCATATCCATGACCAGTGAAAGAACAGTTGGATGAACTACTCTCCCATGAAGACAGTAGCATCAAAAAGATTTTACAGCCATAGTTGTTAGATAGATAGACAGACAGACAGATATGAACAGACTGAGATAAATATCTTGAAAGATATCTATGAACAGGCTTAGATAGAGCGACAGACAGATACACAGAGATATGAAAAGATAGAAAACAGAAAAGGATAGATAGATAGATAGATAGATAGATAGATAGATAGATAGATAGATAGATAGTGACCAGACTGAGATAGATAGATAGATATGAACAGATTGAGATAGATAGATAGATAGATACGAACAGACTGAGATAGATAGATAGATAGATAGATAGATAGATAGATAGATAGATAACAGAAAATGACGCTAGTTACTACAATCTTAATACTTGATATAATGCAAAAATAAGTTTTTGATATATATATATTAGGTTGGTGGAAAAAATAATGACGTAATAATGTCGTTTTTTTTCAAAAAAACATTATTAAATCAATATTTTTTGCACCAACCTAATATATAAACACATATATATATATATATATATATAGAGAGAGAGAGAGAGAGAGTGAGAGAGAGAGAGAAAGAGAAAGAGAGAGTGGGGATTAAATGGAGATAACCGCGGGTTCTTGCGTCTCACCAAATTTTATGTAATAAAAATACATTTTAATATATATATATATATATATATATATATATATATATATATATATATATATATATATATATGTATGTATATAAAGAGAGAGAGGATTGAAGGGAGATAACCGCGGATTCAAAGTCAAAACATTATCATTGATAACTCTCTCCTCCAATTTGCAGACCCTAGTTACTATATTCTTAATGCTTGATATAATGCAAAAATATCGCAATGATAAAATCAGTCAATAATTATTTATAACTATTTATTCCGGGACGCATGCATACAATTACAAGTAATCTATAATAATATTTTAAATTTTGAAATTACCTTTATTTTTGGCATATGATTTTTTTTTAAAAACTATTCCTAAATCTTTGAATAATTCCATCTCACCTGCTATCCTCTTCGGCAGTACCTATAAATCGTGACACACTGTTTGGGAAACTACAGCTCTAGTCTGATTGTCGGGGATGTGATTAATTTGTTCTGTAGTTCAGGTACCCAAAAGGATCCTAGTGATTCAATGAATCAACACTACTACAAACTGGCGACGTACAATTCAATCTATCCAATGCGTGTTCGGATTTCGGTGCCACATTTTATATCCTCTGTTTAAACACTTCCCAGATATTTAAACTCCTGTACATGGTCTGGGGGAGAAAGCAGAAGGAAGGAACTTGTTAAGAGCTGCAAGGGATAGAGGGAGGTGGAGAACTATGATCGCATACGTCCTGAAAGGACATGGCACAAAAAGGAAAAAGGACACATAATGAGGAAGGAGAGCCTAAATATGAATCTGAACTCACAGGTCAACAGATGGAAAAAATTCTTGCATGAAACAACACGTGACATTTCTGGTGGGCTTAAGCAAGTGGATGACAGAATGTAGTCTGGGGAGAAAGCAGAGGGGAAGGAACTTGTTAAGAGCTTGCAAATTTAGAGGGAGGTGGAGAACTATGATCGCCTACGTCCTGAAAGGACATGGCACATTTTTAAAAAGAAGACAAAGGACACATAATGAGGAAGGAAGGCCTGGAGAATCTGATACTCACAGGTCGAAACAGAGGGAAAGAGAGACAAGGGAAAACAACACGTGACATACCTGGCGAGCTTAAGCAACATAACATGACAGAATGTGGTCTGGGGAGAAAGCAGAGGGGAGGAAGTTGTTGAGAGCTGCAAGGGATAGAGGGAGGTGGAGAACTATGATCGCCTACGTCCTGAAAGGTCAATGCACATAAAAAAGGTTAAATAAGGACACATAATGAGGAAGGAGGACCTGAGAATCTGATACTTACAGGTCGAATAACCGAGGAAAGAGAGACAAGGAAAAATAAATGCATGACATAATTGTAATAGCTGGCCTTAAGCATGTGGATGACAGAATGTGGTGTCTCTTTTAGGAAAAAAATTTACTTGTTGAGAGCTGCAAAGGATAGATGGAGGTGGAGAGCCATGATCGCCTGCATCCTGAAAGGACATGGCACATAAAAAAAAATTTTTTTATGTTTGATGTTGACATCTCCTGTTTGTAATCCTTGGCTTTTTGTTTTTGCCAAATCACCATAATTTTTATCTTCCTGTCGTCGATGGTTAGTGCTTTTATCTTCTCTTCTTTGTCTACATGTCCTTGAGGTCGTGTAGGATACAGTATTTAGTTTCTGTAATCTGTGCTAAAAGAATAAAGGTCTAATTATAGATGGTGTGTTTTTAAAAGATCTCACGAATGCAGTCATTAATACAAAAATTCTTTATCTGATTACTCTAGTTCTGTGGTTCCCATATTTTTGTTTTACCTCTGCGCTGCATTTTCGGAATGAGAATTTGGCCGTGCCATTTAAATTTTTTTCCCTTTGCTTAAAAAGCCAATCGTGTCCCCTTTTTGATCTATTCACAAATCGTCAAAAAGATTTTAATCACTGCCTTCTCTTATCTCCCTTGCTATCTGATGTAATGAATATGCATACACCTGGGTTCCACCTCACAGTCATATGATTGGCTGGTGTCAGCCATAAATACAGACTGATGTGGACGACGCCTATAGTCTTCGCCTATTGCCTACCACTACGACGAGGACCAGTCAACAACCACTTTGCTACTTCGAAGAAATATATCCGTTTCCGGGACATATCACTATCAATAGGCCCGGTGAGGGTTTTCCGAGCCATGTTTTCTTTTCATGTGTCCAAGGAATTTAAGCTTTCTTTTCCTGATTTTGAAGGTAAGCGTTTTTTCTTTGTTACCATTTTCTCTAAGACTTCCTGGCTGATCACCCGTTGCCTTCATGGCATTTTTAGTATCCAATTCCTCTGTAGATCCACAATTCTGCTGCCTCTAGGTTTTCCCCTCGTCCTTGGAGAAAATGCCCACCATTCACTGCCATATAAGCAATCCAGCACTCTTTACTTTGTTTCTAATGAAAGTTTTCCGTTTCTCAGCACATTGGTTAGCTTTTGGAATTACAGCTGTCTTTTCCTGATTCTGAGTCTTTCTTTCTGTTGCCATTTTTTTTAACCTTTTGAGTCCTGCGTTTCTGAACAATTTTAGCCCATGTGCTTCGGCTCCTGGGGTCAAAATCCGCAAATAACTGGTATGTAATGTTTCACGGTAGATATAAAAAAAAATAGTTACAAAAAATCTAATCATTATTTAGCAGGGAGAGAGCATGACTTCACTTTACTTTTCTTTTCTGTTTCTCAGCACTTAACACTCAGTTTACCTTTTGGAATTCTTCTTTCGCTATTCCGATGCATGCTTCGGATCTCGGTGTCACATTTTCCATCTACTGTCAAAGCGCTTCCCAGATATTTACACATTTGTGCTTGTTTGATGTTTATATCTCCAATTCGTAACCCGCATCTTGCATTTATTTTTCTCTTGCTGATGACCATACTTTCTGTGTTCTTGTAAAGAATCTAAGCATTATACTTAGCAGGGAGAGAGTATGGTTTCATGCCTTCGACAGAATTCTTTCTTTGTGTCCCAGTCTACCCAAATAAGACAACCACTAGTAAAGTACGATGCAAGTGCTAACCCACCGTTCAACCGGTGGTTAGGTAATAAGTCATTTTCTCTACCACCGGTAAAAGGTGATCAGAGGTCAAAGGGTTAAGACTTCTTTGTTGCTTACTGGCTCCGTCCATGGAATTCTCGATATCCTTCTGTAGAACAACATTCTCTTACTTATAAGAAGATGGATGCAACATTTTTAATCCAACACTATTTGTTTCTGATGAATGTTTTTTCCGTTTCTAAACACTTTTTGAAATTACCTTTGGGAATTAATCTTTTTTTTTATTCGATGCATGCTTCGGATCTCGGTGTCATTTTCCATCTACTGTCAAACCTTCCCAGATATTTAAACATTTGTGTTGTTTGATGTTTATATCTCCAATTCAAATGAACTCGCATGTTGCATTTTTTTTCTTTGCTGAAAAGACCATACTTTCTGTGTTCTTGTAAAGAATCTAAGCATTATATTTAAAGAACAGGGAGAGAGTATGGTTTCATGCCTTCGACAATTTTCTTTCTTTTGTTTAGTCTGCCCAAATAAGACAACCAATAGCAATACACGATATATAAATTTTTTAATCCACCGTTCAACCAGTGGCTGGGCAATAATCATTTTCTACTACCGGTAAAATCTAAAATCAGGACTCAAAAGCGTTAAAACTTCCTTTTTGCTTATTGGCTCCGTCCATGGAATTCTCAGTATCCTTCTGTAGAACCACATTTCTGCTGCTTCCAGTTTTTTTTCCTCATCCCAGGGGAAACTGTCCAATATTCTCTGACATATAAGAGGATGGATGACACATAGCAATCCAACACTCTTTTCTTTGTGTTAATGAATGTTTTCTGTTTCTCAAGACGTTGCTTATCTTTCAAACTTTTCCATTGCGGGTTCTTTTCATTTCGGCGCCATATTTTCCATCTTCTGTTGAAACGCTTCCAAGAAAATTGACTATCTACACTTGCTGGATGTTTATATCCCCAGTTTTTTTTCTTCCTGGTGACCATATTTTCTGACTGCTGGCAGTTGATAGTCTTTTTCTCTTATCGCACTGTCCTGTAGTTTTTTCATCTATTAAAATTTGACATAAAGCATCAAAGGCGTTACGGGATGTTTTATGTGACGGTAAATTGTACTCTTCTGAGAAAGATTGCAAGTAAGTCGACGAGAAATAGATGTAGTGGTAAGACCAATGACTAATTTAGAAGTGTCCCGCTTGCGGCCGTATCACATTGTAACTTCGTTTCTCGTACAATCAACGTAGGTAAGCAACGTCGAGACTGGTCATTACCTAGATAGGTGACCGTATGGAGAATGTTAGGTGCTGTAAGCTTGGATGTTCGGGTGGTGTAATGGATAACCGCTCGCCATTGAAAATCGGAGAGTCGAGTTCCTATTTTTTTAAGGGTTCCTTTCAGACTGTCTGTCAGATATTCATTTACGCGAAAATATTGTTGGAGGTATGAATCTTCTTCTCCTTCCACCACAGGCTATGGGTTAGCAATACTTGTATCAGTGAATCATTATTATCTCCCCCACCCCAAATCTGATAATAACAAAAAAGAAAAAACCTGAAAAAAAAATTATAATCCCTTAAAAAGATGAGTAATAAACTACATCCGGCAGCAAGGCCTCTAATAATTGAGGAGTGTAGAACCACCTCTTAATTGCTATTGTTCCAAGGTCTACCTTGACACGGGGTGGTAGCACCTGTTAGGGTCCCAACTATGAACAAATAGTGAACCCCCAAACAAAGCTATGAAAGTATAATAATCCATATTTTTATTAAGAATACCATCAATTCATTTCCATAAGAAAAATACAACAATGCCTATTTATAGTAAAATTAGCAACAATACATTTTTAAAACAAAATGGCCAATAATATATTTTATCTGTAGTTGAAGCCGTAAAACTATGTTCAAAATATTTAGATTTCGGCATTAAATAACCCATAGAGATGTTGATAGGCCGATAAACAAAATGACCAACAATACATTTTAGCTGTAGTTGAAGGCATACAATTACGTTCAAAATATTCTCAGTTGAAGCCATAAAATTGTGTTCAAAATATTCAGATTTCGACATTAAATAACCCATAGAGATGTTGATATGCCGCTAAACAAAATGGCCAACAATGCATTTTATCTGTAGTTGAAGGCATACAATTGCGTTCAAAATATATTTAGTTGAAGCCATAAAATTGTGTTCAAAATATTTAGATTTAGGCATTAAATAACCCATAGAGATGTTGATATGCCGCTAAACAAAATGACCAACAATACATTTTATCTGTAGTAGAAGGCATACAATTGCGTTCAAAATATACTCAGTTGAAGCCATAAAATTGTGTTCAAAATATTTAGATTTCGGCATTGAATAACCCATAGAGATGTTGATATGCCGCTAAACAAAATGACCAACAATATATTTTATCTGTAGTTGAAGGCATACAATTGCGTTCAAAATATATTTAGTTGAAGCCATAAAATTGTGTTCAAAATATTTAGATTTCGGCATTAAATAACCCATAGAGATATTGATATGCCGCTAAACAAAATGGCCAACAATACAATTTATCTGTAGTTGAAGGCATACAATTGCGTTCAAAATATCCTCAGTTGAAGCCATAAAATTGTGCTCCAAATATTTAGATTTCGGCATTAAATTTTTTCATAGAGATGTGCCGCTAAATAAAATGGCCAACAATACAATTTATCTGGAGTTGGAAATATGTTTAAAATATATTTAGTTGAAGCCATAAAATTGTTCCGATTATATGCGTTTCTTCAGTAAATATCCCATTAAGGTTGACATGCCGCTTAATAAAATCATCAACAAACCCAAAAACTAACATGAAAGAACTCTTTCATGACAATCATCCATATAATATCCTACAATTTCTTAATTAAATCAAACAATATTCCAAAATATAACTTCAATAAAACTACAACATAAAACACACATATCACCGCCTCTAGTAATAATGTCCACACACGCATGTATATGCACAAAAGCTGAGTATCATCTACCATGTATACAATTGTGAAAGCAGAATAACATATTTTTATTTCAAAGCTCCCAAGAAAATAAAATTTTGGCATTTAATGACCTATAAAGTGTTGATATGCTGTTAAACAAATCACTCCTCCTATACGGCAGTGAATGTTGGAGAATTTCATTAAAAGAATTTAATAATTTGACATATTAATAACATATTAGCATGAAACAAAAGTTTGTGTTGCCACCAAACTTGTAGTTTTTAATATATATATATATATATATATATATATATATATATATATATATATATATATATATATGAAAAAAAATATGTATATAAAATCCCAAGGAGGAAGGAATCCTGAGAGATCAATGTAAATCCAGAGCTAATGATTTAAAGAAAAAACAGATCACTTTTTTATTCCATTATAATAATTTATTTCACCAGAGCCCTTTTAAAGGACGCTGGATGATCAGATAAAACTTCCAAAACTGAAACGAAAGATGAAATGAAAATTTTCCACTTTTGACGTGTAGTATTAATTTTATGTAATTTAACAGAGAGGTTGTAAAAGAGTGGTTCATATAGACATGGTCCAGTTTAAAGAGGGTTTATTTTTTATTTCTTTCAATAATAATAGTATTGGGGATTTCCCAGACCTTGACCTATTTAACCAGTTATATATATATATATATATATATATATATATATATATATATATATATATATATATATATATTACTGTTTGTGTTTATCATATTGAACCGGTTTTCTAATGCTCCAGTTGGTAGCGGCTTGGTGATAGTAGTCGTGGCTCCCGAAAAACAGTCCTATGGTTACAGAGAACTAAATTGAGTTCCACCACGGAATATGTTAAGCGAGAGGCGCTAAGTTGAATCTGATTTGGAATCTCTTCGTCACCTTTTTTCCCATTTGGAACAGTTGGTATGATGTTCGCTTGACAATTTAACTGTCAGAGTTTCAATTCTTTTAAATTAAGATGCGCAAATGATGAGTCCCAAATATAAATATACTTCGTTTTTTCCAATGCTTTCTGCATTCTGTGGAGGTTTCTATCAGACTCGATGAATTAATTAAATATAATTATCAAATTCTCCCAATAATTACTATACATATTATATATATATATATATATATATGTGTGTGTGTGTGTATATATATATATATATATATATATATATATATATATATATATTAGGAACTTGAATAACTTCCCGCTGTTTCCCAACAGACGGCGTTCCCAGAAATGTGTGCATGTAGTTTCAGATGGTAATGCATCTATAAGGAAGTACTATAAGCAAGCTTGAAATTCGGTGCATGTCATTTCGCTTGCAAAATTGAATTTTTATTTTTCATAGCGTTAAACATGTCGGAAATTGTTCTCAAATAAAAAACTATTTGCGAGGAACTCTACTGCACTAAAAATTTAAAAAAAATCTGTAGCTGAAGCACACACAAATGTTTTTTTGAGAAAATTTGTCGACCATGCTTATCGAAAAAAATATGATTGGTTTTTTAAATTCTTTTTGTTTAATGATTTTGATGTTAAATATAAAGAACGCTCTGGCTCACCGAAAAAGTATGAAGACAAAGAATTGAATGCATTACTTCATGAAGACTCATGTCAGGCACAAGCTGAACTTGCAGAATCCTTAAGAGTTGATCACACAACAGTTTCGAAATGTTTGAAAGCATTAGGAATAATTCAAAAGCAAGGGCATTGGGTGCCGTACGAGTTGAAGCCGAGAGACGTTGAACAGCGTCTTGTCACGTGTGAACAATTGCTCCAACGGCAGAAAAGGATAGTTTCTTTTTTTGTATCGAATTGTGACCGGCGATGAAAAGTGGATACACTACCATAAGCCTAAGCGTAGAAGATCGTAAGGTAAGCTCGCCATCCATCAATATCGGTGTCAAAGCCAAATATCTATGGATCGAAGCATCTGCTCTGCATTTGGTGGGATCAGCTGAGCGTAGTTTATTATGAGCTTCTCAAACCGACCGGAACCATCACGGGAGATTGTTATCGACTACAATTGATGCATTTGAACCGAGCATTGAAGAAAAAATGGCTGGTATATGAGCAGAGACATGACAAAGTGATTTTGCAACATGGCAACGCTAGGCCACATGTTGCCAAACAGGTGAAAACCTACTTGGAAATGCATAAATGGGAAGTCCTACCCCACCCGCCGTATTCAACTGACATCACCCCGT